>JALBCR010004068.1:0-223929 GCA_030710515.1 Abscondita cerata | reverse complement strand
TTATTTCTTTCGTTACGTATTGCTAACGTAAATAACGGAATTTGATATTTTATTCGTTCCAGAGTTATGGCGAAAAGAAGACTTTTTTAACAGTTTAATTTAATAGAACGGTAAAAATCATGAACAACTGTTAAAAAACAAGTGAAAATGTATAAATGTTTAAATTGACGGCCGTTTCGTAAAATTTACTTATTAATTCTTCTTCTCGTACGTTTATAACAACATAGAAAACTTCTAAGGCATAATTATAACGTGACGTGTTTAAAATAATAAACTAATTAGCTGCGAAAAAAGTCGGCTCATTTCCATGGAGCTAAATGAATTGAAATAATTGTCAACTTATTTTATTGCTAATTTTGTAATTATTTATACTATTCACTATTAAATACTATACTATTAAAACCAATTATTTAATAAACGGATATACCGAAGTCCACAAAATTGAACTGTAGATTATCTTAATCTTTAAAGTTGCAATATTAATCCGTTCTTGATTCTGATCAATAATTGTAAACGGATAGATAAAGCAACAAATGGTTTTTAGTCTTCTACACATTTAGTTAAATGTGACAAAAGGGTTAGTACGAATTCAAAACATATGCAAGAACTAATTGGTATTTCTCCAGAATGTTAAAAAACACATAAAGAAAATTGCAGTTTTACTATACAGTGACCGGCAAAGAGTTTGCAACAAAGTCCGTCCTAAAAAAACAGTGTTTTTTGTTTTTCACCGTCCATTGGTAGACTAATAAATAAAAATTATTGATTGTTGTTTATTTGTTGGTTTGATTGTGTTTTTATGCAAATCAAACGCAAAAATTTTGTTTTTCTCGATATTTCCGGAAAAATACCGGAAAACTGATATTCTTAAAAGTCGTTATTTTCTTTTTAAAAATTTGCACATAGACGTATGATCTAATTCTGAACAACTATTCTCTTAGGCATTTTTCAATATCTTGTCATCTAACCTCACTCTTTACACATTTAAGGAATATTTTTTAAATTTGCCGCCATGACAGTAGCCACATGACATCTGTCAAAGTGTTTTTATTTGTCATTCAAGATGCTGAATTCGTTTGCCAAAAGAAATTTTGAATATCTCAATTACAAAAATTTTCCCATTTGATGCAAACTCTTTGCCGGTCACTCTAGTAGACGTTACAGCTATTTAAGTAACTTACAGTTATAAATTATAAATTCGAAAACAGCGTCAGCTTATTTCTAGTATGTCGCATACTTGTAGCATTTATTGCTTCAAAACTAATTAATTATGCTCTACTTAAAAATTTAATTTTTAAATATTTTGGAATATACTTAATATAAGACCAGATAAAATAAAACACGAATACAAACCGAAATTTCTTGAAATAGCCCTTAAAAATCACAAACACAAACAATAATATAATAACCTCTCAATCACAACTCAAAATGTGCCCTACTGACAAATGGCGGCGAATCTCCTCCATTGTTAATGTTAATCATAATTAAGTGGTAAAATGTCTATTAGAAAATATTCTTATACTCACTTGTAAGTTTTGAATATAATAAAAAAAATATCGTCTCGGGGAGGATTCGAACCGATGAGTCTATCGGGCTTTTGTAATTTAACTTTGTTACTATGGTAACGATATTTATGATTGTAGATTTGCTTGGTACTGGACGATTTAGATGCAATGCTGCAAATGAAGCCGCAACTTCACGACTTGTTCTGTTTAATATTGAAAAATTAAACGTGTCAAAATGTCTCAAACTTAATAAACAAAATTTGAATGACAATTTCGTTACCATAGTAACCAATCACATTACAAAAGTCTCTTAGACTCGTTGGTTCGAATCCTCCCCGAGACGATATTTTTTTAATTAAATTAAAAACTTACAAATGAGTATAAGAATATTTTGTAATAGACATTTTACTACTTAATTATAATTAACATAAGAGGTTTATAGCAGATGTCCCAAAAAGTGTTAACATGGGATTGAAATATTAACATGTAAAACTCCTATGGCCAATGATAAATGAAAAGCACTGTATATCTATGTTCAGATCTGCTTACTTACAAGTTTTTTTGATTTCAATTTATACTCATGAGTTTTTTTTGCGTTTTTAAGCATCACTGATTCACTAATCTATCCGTTTTAAAAATCTGAAATAATTATTTTGCCATCTAGTTCAATAGATATTTTATCAAGTACTAGTGTTTGTAGACACACATTTGATATTATTTCAGTAAAATTATTAAACACTGATTAGCTCTTCGATATAAAACTAATTTAGTGTTAATAATTTATTAGAGAAGTAGTAAAACGTTCCTGGTCTTCTTCGCCCCTTGTTAACACAATTCAATCTCCTACTGACAAATACCATCAAAATTCTTAACGAATTTGTAGGTAAATATCCTTCACATTTTTTATCATTTCATTCAAGGTTTGGATAATTTGACTCTAAATCATTCTATAAAACTAAGTAATAAAACTACAATTTTAAATAAACTGTGTTAATCTTATCGCAGAACATGAAATTGCATGTGTCTGCATTCGAATACAATTTAAGATTGACGTTAGATTGTCCAAAATTTTACAAAACAGTGCTATACAAATTTTAACCGATCTATTCGCCGGTAAAGTAGAACAAAATATAACAAAATTAAATTTTCTACTAGATGGTGGAAATGTTTCCAACATCATGATGATCTCATTGTTAGTTTTGGTGATACTTTATTGTTTATTGTCAAAGATTTTCTCGCAATTCTGAAACAAATATTATCTCAACATGTTAAAGACGTAGGACTGATACATCTTATACAAAAGTGTTTTACGTTCATATACGTCCAATTCCGCAATAATTTTTATAAACAAGTTTTGGATGCTGATGTGGCATCCCCTTCATCTTATATTGTCGCCAACGATTTTATGAAGGCCTTTACGAAACCGAAAGTATGGCTTAGGTATGTTAATGGCACATTAATCGTTTGGCTCCATGGTCGTCCTTCTTTAGATACTTTTCTTGGTCACCTCAATAAACAATATCCTGACATCAATAATATCTTGACGTACTCATTCTACATTTATACTGACAAGTACTTACATGCTCTTTCTCACCATCCTGTAACCCAAGATGATCTGTTGTTAAATCTGTAGATTTATCGAACATCTTGAATTTGTTATATCAAAAATGTTATTAACCCGCGATCGCTGACGCTATGAGATAATATCTCACATTGTTACATTTTTGAATACTATTTTTTTCGTTGCATTTTTGTCCACGGGGCTCAGTTATGCCTTGTCAAACATCTCCCGAATACCCCTTAGCCTTAGTTTTCTTAAATACCGTTAGTACCACAAACAATAGGCTTTCATATTCGTACGCGCTTAAAACGAGACAAAATCTAACACGTCAGTGCTCGTGTCGATGTTAAACTGTGACTTGATTTTTGAGCTGGAAAGGCCTTTTATTTGTGTTTTAACATTATTGTATATTTTATTTGCTGGTTTCATGTTTCTATTAGTGTAAGTGTTTATGTACGTACTAATTGTATGTGAAAAACTTTTAATATTTTGTAGTTTATCGTGTTAGTGTAGTGTTTACATATAAACTTTTATTTTTATTACCATCGGACATTTATACTAAACTCACTTACAACGTCATTGTGTTAGTTTTGTTTACGTTTCGAGCTGCCCTTATCTGTAACATGTCTTATGAAAAGGAGCAACGACATCTTCAATCTTTATGGGACGAAATATTAGCTGAAAAAGTTCAAACTAAAGTGCAAGATAAATATACTCAAGCAAGCAGGTCAAAATTACTCAAAGACGACTCAACGTCTTGCGAAGAAGATGCTCCATCGGAGCACAGTTTTCGTAATACAGACACAGAACAGTCAGATACAGAAGATGATGAAGTCGATTACCTCATACTCATCGAAGTGATACAGTTTCCCAGGTTCCTATGTACACTGGGAAAGATGGTACCAAATGGCTAGTACACACAGAAACAAGAAAACGCGGTAAAACATCACGTCAAAATATTATTTCACAGTTACCTGGGGTAAAAGGTGTTGCAAAAATGCAAAAAATATTCTAAACTCTTGGAAACTATTCTTTCCGGACGAAATAGTTCAACACATTACAAACTGCACTAACAAACAATTAGGAAAAATGGAAAAAAATTATAAAGAAAAAAAAACATTGCATGCCGATGGATTTTATAGAAATAAATGCATTTTTAGGATTATTGTACTTAGCTGGCGTCAAAAAGCACAACATTTGAATACAGATGAACTGTGGAGTACAGATGAAACTGCTCCTGAATATTTTGCAGCTACAATGGCAAGGTATCGTTTTCATACCCTACTAAGAGCAATTAGGTTTGACGATACTGAAACGCGCGTCGAAAGAGTAAAGGAAGATAATTTAGCCCCAGTGCGGTATATTTTAGATTTTTTTATAGAACAATGTGTGAACAATTATAGTGTAGGTGCTTATATAACTATCGACGAGATGCTAGAAGCATTTAGAGGTAGATGTAAGTTCCGGCAGTACATTGCCAATAAACCTGCCAAGTCCGGCATCAAAATATATGCAGTGGTTGATGCTAGAAATTTCTATACACATAATATCGAAATTTATGCCGGTAAACAACCTGTTGGTCCCTATGAGACAACTAATGATGCACTGAGTGTTGTTTTACGTCTTATAAAACCTTACAGCGGTTCAGGTAGAAATGTGACTGCTGACAATTATTTTCATCAATACCATTGGCAAATACGTTATTGAACAACCATAGATTGACATATGTGGGCACTCTTCGAAAGAATAAACGAGAAATACCACCTTTCTTTTTGCATACCAAAATACGACCCGTAAATAGCAGTGTATTTGCATGGGGGGTGCATCCCAATAAGTCCATGGTATGTTCATATGTACCAAGAAAAAAACAAAAACGTGTTAATGCTTTCAACATTACACGATGACGATGAAATAGATTCGGATAGCGGAAATATGAAGAAGCCATCTGTAATAACCTTCTACAACCTAACAAAAGGAGGAGTAGATGTTGTCGATCGGATGAAAACGGAATACTCGGTGGCGAGAATAAGCAACAGATGGCCTCTGACAGTATTTTTCACCCTACTAAATATCTCTAGAATTAATTCACATATAATATATCACACCAATACAAACAACAGTATTTCAAGAAGAGGTTTCTTAACAAATTTAGCAAAGGAACTAACTATGCCTCAAATCGTAAGGAGGTCCAGTATTCCAAATTTGTCAGTCCCACTTCGACAAAAAATTGCTAACTGCTTAGGTACTGAAGGATCTCCAACAATATCTTCACCGCAACCGGATCAAGAACAAAAGCAAGCTAAACCAAAGTGCTCATTTTGTCCAAAAAGAAAAAATAGATACACGCAGCATCATTGTGATAAGTGTACGAAGTCAATTTGCAAGGAGCATACATCTAAAACTGTTTTAATATGTACTGAATGTTGTGCAGAAAATGAATAAAGTTTACCAAACATGTTTTAACATTTCTGTAAATATAATTGCAATATATTTTTATAGAATTACCACTACATACAAAAAGTATAATTATTAAGCAAGAAAATATAAGATACCTAAATTTAAGCCAAAATCTTGATGTGAGAAAAATTCTCACACGTCAGCGATCACGTAATTTGGAGCAACGTCAGCGATCGCGGGTTAAAAGGTCATTAGAAGTCACTTGATTCCTTGCTCTCAAGGTTTAAAGAGATTTCTATTCTTTCTTTATCAGATACAATGCCAGCTTTTACCTTACATTCACAAAGTTACTGATGACTGAGCTAATTTTTACAAAAAAAAACGCCATTAATCCAATTTTTGTCTAACAAAATCTCACAAGTTTTGCCTTCTCATACGCTTTTCTCACGCTTTTTCCTGTATCGTATTCCTTGCTTATGTGTTTTAGGATATATAGATGAAACTCATTTCTCTATTAGTACACGTATTTCAGAAAATAACGGTTGAGTTAGGTTTAAACACTGTTCGAATAATTTCGACACTGTTCACAAGATAGGTTTTGACAATTCCGCTATGATTGTCAATATTCTTTCTTTTTCAATAAAAAAATTAGTAGGAGTTTAGAAATCATCAAGCATTCTAACAACATTGATTCTGATCGCGGTTCCAAACTTTCGCTTTTATGAATTCCTATCGGTAACCCCAACCCGTCTCCTTACAATTGAAACCGAGCTTTCAATGTAGAATTATGTATTTGACTTTGAACTCTCGTTTTTTTTGTGCCAAATTTTTCGCTCTGAGAAGGCTCTTACGATAGTGAGCAAAGTTAGCAACTACGGTTACCATTTCAACAATGTTGGAAGACGTTTTATAATACCTGTAAAATTTAATAAACGTTTACCTGAAAGTCAATGTAACAGACAACCTTCTTAATACTTACATGCTTCTTTTACAGTTGAGGCAATTTACAAGTCCCTTATTCTTTATTAATACTGCGCCAGTAGAGCTAACACATTTCTCTTAACAACCTGTAAACTGCATTTTATTCTTTCATATTTTTATTTTTTTTTTCGAAATCGATTTTTTTATTATAAGTAGGTAGATCTTTATAAAATAAACTCTTATACTTTCAAACATCCTGTATATTTGGGATAGGAAGTATTAGTGTCCATAAATTGTTATTAGGTACTTACAGGTAGATACACTAGATATACTTTTGGAAGTCTTGGAAGGCAAAAATGAAAAAAATGCTCGAAACTCTTAATAATTATTTTAGTCAAAGTATTTTCAACATAAAATATTGCAGACTTAATATCCGAACTGTATAACGAAACGTTTCTTATTCTGATGGTTTTTAGATTATTTTAAAAATTTGTTCCTTACAAATACAACTACAGCTAAGGTATTATACAGGGTAGTCCTATATGCGCGGCTCGGCCAATAGTAGCTAAACTTTTAACACTTTATTCCTTCTAAAATTTAAAATTATTTTCAAATATACTAGTTGTTCTAAAGAAGAGTAACAGCAAAAACTGCACCTTTTTAAATGGAACCTCATATGTTTTAATTTAAATTAATGTGAGTTCTGCATTCATCCCTAAATTATTATGTAGATGGAGTGAAGTGTTGCCAAGCTATGGATTAATTTTTAAGAAATTGTCCTTCCGTCACTAATAATTTTTTTCCAAAAATTTATTCATAAACTATCATTGGCTTTCTGTATTCTAAACTGTGTTTATTATTCGATTTATTTATTCAGATTGTCTAATGACCTTTTTATAACGTTTTTGCTATAGTATTTAAATTTAGAATTTAGAATGTTTAATTAACCTACAGATTCAACAACAAACCATTTTGGTCTAGAGGATGATAAAAAGAGCATGTAAGTACATGTCAGTGTAAATGTAAAATTAGTACTTCAAGAAATAGAAAGCAATGATATTCCTAATGTCAGCATATTCTTTATTGAGATGGTCAACAAACGTATCTAAAGAAGGACGACCATGGGGCCAGACAATTAATGTGCCATTAACATACCTAAGCCATACTTTCGGTTTCAACAGCAAAGTTTCTGAGGCAATAGATTTAAAGGCTTCCATAAAAATGTTGGCGACAATTAAAGATAAAGGGATACCACAGCAGCACCGTGGTTGTAAAAATTATTGTGGAATTGGACGTATATGAATGAAAACACTTTTGTATAAGAGGTATCTTTTGACAAGAAACAATGAAGTAACACCAAAACTAACAATGAGATTATTATGATTTAGAATAAATTTTCCACACCTTGAATGAAATAATAAAAATGTGAATAATATTTACCTACAAATTTGTTAAGAATTGTTGATGGCAATTTGACTAATTTATCAGTAGGAGATTGAATTGTGCTAATAATGGGCCGAAGATGACCAGAACTACTTTTAAATAATTTATTAGTACTCAGTAGTTAATTTCAATAAATAAAAAAATAATAAAAAACTAATTAGCCCTTCAGTGTTTATAATGATTTTACTGAAATAATATCAAATGTGTGTCTACAACTACTAAACTCGATAAAAAATCTATTGAATTGTATGGCAAAATAATTATTTCAGATGTTTAAAACGGATATTGATTTCTCGTGACATTTACCAGAAAAATATTATAAGATTTAGGTACTTACATGCAACCGTTCTGAAGATATCGTCCCTTTAAAATCGAAATTTGGAACCGGGATGCTATGTGGCTCTAACTAAGAATTTTGAAATTTAGTGGCGGCATCGACTTTTGATAATATTCGACTTACAATCAAATGAATGGAACTTTAAACTGCAACATCTATCTGTGTTGCTTTTAAAAATAACGTTTAAATTGAAAATGGGGATGTTTAAACAAGTCTTTTGGACAATCTGTATAAATAAATCCTCATGACTAGATTACGCATTAATTTTTGGAAGAAAAATGATTAGTGACGAAGGGGCACAAGATTTAAAAAGTATATTTTTAATAAAAATTTCTTAAAAAATTCATAACTTGGCAACACCGCATACGATCTGCATAATAATTTAGGGATGAACACAGAACCTACAGAGGCTTCATTTTCTGAATTAAAGCATATAACCTGCTATTTTTTGCTGTTACTCTTTTGGAAAAATCTGTATACTTTAAAATAATTTTAAATTGTAGAACAAATAAAATGTTAAAGTTTTATTAAGACATTTTTTACTAATGTATAATCATTAACTGATATGGATTTATATATGAATAAATCATTTATAGATTAAATTATGACACAAAAATGTCTATTCGTTACACTAATTACATTAATAAGTAATCAACAAATAAAAGTCATTGAACATAAAATTAGTGTTTTAATAACATCCAATCTCAAAAATACCTTCACACTTTTTAATAGTATACTATACTTTGAAAAAAAAAGGGTAAGTATAAATTCACTTATTATGTGATAAATTTTATACTGGTAAAACCTCAAAAAACATAATTAACCCTATACATTTATAAACACAATAAAACATTAACAATCTTAATTTAACTAGATACGTTTGCTTATCTTTTAATTTTTCTTATATATATTGTAAAATGACAATAATATTTACTACGTAAGCATAATCTTAAGTTTGAACAAAATTGTATTTTATACTGTTTTGATATACAATATAAATATTTATTTTTAAAAACTAATTACAATTATTGACATAAATCAAAATCAACAATAACAATTGTTTTTCAACTAACTATAAATTACAACTATAACACATCTTTCCTTTTTTTGAAAATATGTACAAAAACATTATGCATAATCATTGAATCTGATTGGTCTTACAATGGTGCGACGACTTCTAGTTTTTATTACATCCTGATAATCACTTTTAATTTGAGATTTTATTATTACATGATTTTCTAAAATCTTACTTTCTAAATCTACCACTATTCTCTACAATTCTACCTTTTTTATTTAAATTTATACTTTTCTTATCAATTTTTATTTGACCTTCATTTTGGAATTCATTATCATTAAATTCATTCTTGTTTGGTGTATTTTTAAATAATTTTAAATTTATTAACATTGACCCATTTTGATCTTTTACTAAGTACGATTTGAAAATGGTTCTTTTTTATTAACACTTGGTCTTTTTGTTATTGGTTCCTCCCATAACTTATACTCCTCCCATAACTTATACTCTGCATTAAAATTAACATCATCTAATTCTATAAAATCAATAAAAGTATCATCTGAGCTTTTACTTTCCAAATTCAAATAATGTACTTAGTATCATTCTTTGCTTTAATTTTACTTGAACTTGCAGAACTGCCATCTATAGGTTTTTTATAGTTATTATTTAAATTGTAATTTTTATTTCTAAATCTACACCCAATTGCAAAATGATTGAAACTACCACAACTTTTACACTTTTGACCGTAGGCGTAGCACTCACTTTTTTTGTTTTCGTCCACATTTGTAACATTTATACACTCCTACATTACTTATTTTACCTACAGTCTTGGGTCCTTCTCCCTGTAGACCCTTAACTTCCTTCTTAGTAGCCTGCATTGGTTTTCTGCTTCATTTAAAGTAAGTTTCAAATTTCTTACTAAACGCTCTTGTAAACCCACATCTTTAATACCTAAAATTAGTCTGTCAGGTATTAAAGATTTTTCTTGATTTTGAAAATTGCACTGTTTTGCCAATATTTTAAGATCTTTGATAACACTGTCATATGTTTCATCATTATTTTTAGTACGATTAAAAAATTTGTTTTATGTTTCATTACTACGTGGTGTGCTTAATCTCTTCTCCATCTACTTCTGATTTTAACTTAAATGTAGAATACACTTCTTAAACTTCTTCCCCAAATATTTAGAAAAATTGCAATCTTTCTTTTCTCGGATTTCTGATTTAATTCAGCAGTTTCTATATACGAGGGCGGTCTAAAAGCTTCCGACCTGAACGTGAAGATGGCAGCACTCGTCAATAAAAGTGAGGGAATGTAGTTGTGTATCTTTGACAGCAACACGTTTAAGTTTCAGTCATTTTGGACGCGCAGTTTTTATTTTATTTTATTTTTATTGATATATATATATATATATATATATATATATATATATATATATATAAATATTATCAAAAACCTTATTTACCTTTCGGTGTTAAGGTATAATTACAAAATTAACACGTTATCACTTACTTATTACGATAAATTACTCTAACTAAAAACATAATTCCTTTGTGTCGTATATCCTCGTAGCCTATTCCTTCTTATTACGTGCCAATCTCTTCCCCTCAATCAAAGTCATTCCCTTTTCTCTTAATATTTCTTCCAGCTGCTTATTCCAGTTTTTCTTTGGTACTCTTGTTCTTCTTTCTTGAAGTTTTGCTTGCCATATTTTCTTAACTAGTCTTCCTTCTCCCATCCTTTCCAGGTGTCCAAACTATCGTAATTCTCTGCTTCTTATATCGTCTTTGATTGGTTTTACTTGTAGGTCTTCCCGTATTTTACTATTTCTTATTCTGTCCATCTTGGTTACTCCTAATATTCCTCTTAAGAACTTCATCTCTATTGATTGTAGTTTGCTTCCAATTCTCTTTGTTAATGTCTTTGTGAGCTTCGTTTTCTTTTGTAACTTCTCTTTTCTAATAACAGCATTGTTTAGGGAATAGTATATTCTTATTGCTGCTTCTAACCTATCATTTATTTCCGCTTCTATAGATCCTGTATTTTGTATTTTTACGCCTAGATATTTAAATATGTCCACTTGTTCTATGTCTTGACCATCTAATTGTACAGCAATTTCTTCATCGACTTTTCCTACAATCATCACTTTCGTTTTCTTAATATTAATCATTAGGTTTCGTTCTTCTAGTGCCTTAGCTCATACACTTATTTTATACTGTAGATCGTCTTTATTCTTAGCATATACCATTATATCGTTCGCAAATGTACTTTCTGCTATTTCTACTTGTTGCATATTCCTGTAACTCACTTTCAGTTTCTTGACCTTTCCTTTGACTTCCTTCATTACTTCGTCCATTATTACATTAAACAGAATAGGGCTGAGTACTCCTCCTTGTCGTAGTCCCTCGGTCGTTCTTCTGACCTTCTGTTTCTCATTCTTACATATTTCCTTGCTTTACTAACATTTATTAATTTAATATCTACACCTCTTTTTCTTAGGCTACTCCAGATTAATACTCTAGGTACACTGTCGAACGCTTTCTTTAAGTCCAAGAAGGCCATATATACAGAGGGGTCCAAAACGATGTACACAGTCTTTGACAGTAAATATCTTGTAAACAAAATGTCCTAGAGTTACAATTCTTTCGCAGTTGTGTAATGCATTGTTTTCTCAACAGATGGCAATGGTTATGAGTCACATCATGAGAGTGTGATGCGCATGTGCAAATAAAATAACAAACGAACTGTATAAACAACAACATGGCTCTAAGACTGACTTTTGAGCAACGCAAGGCCGTACTGAAATGGTATTGGAAGTTTGAGAACATTCAAGAGGTACAACGACGTTGGCGGGTTGAGTTTGGTACCGATCCACCAACACGTCGAACAATTGCCCGTATTCGGGATAAATTTGAAAATGATGGGACTGTTAAAGATGTGATTAAAGGAAGAACAGGGCGACCACGGACAGTAAGAACTCCAGCTCGCAGTGCTGCGGTGTTTGCAACTCTTCGCACGATCACCGCAGAAATCAGTGAATCAGTGTGCACGCGAAAGTATGGTAAGCCGATCAAGCGTGCGGCGAATACTGAAGTCTGCAAAATGGAAGGTGTACATTCCACTATTGTTGCATGCTATGAACGAAGACGATTCGGATCGAAGGGTTGAATACTTCGAGTGGTTTGAAGACATGGTTCGTGATAACGAGGATTTTTCAGGGCAAATTATCTGGTCTGACGAGGCTCAGTTCAAACTGAATGGAACTGTGAACCGTCACAACTGTGTGTACTGGGCTCCGGTAAATCCACACGTTCACGTGGACAAGGAAGTGAATTTACCTGGTATTAATGTGTGGTGTGGTCTGTCATCGCGCGGGTTGATTGGCCCTTTCTTTTTTGAAGGTACTGTAAATGGTGAGGTGCATCTCGAAATGCTACAAACATCGATTTTCCCTGCTATTCGAGAGATGTTTGGCGATGAGGTGTTCTACCTACAACAGGATGGTGCTCCACCGCACTACCATCGAAATGTAAGGGCGTACTTGGATAACACAGTACCTGGACGTTGGATAGGTCGAAGAGGTCCTATTGAGTTCCCACCACGGTCTCCAGTCCTAACACCACTGGACTTCTTCCTATGGGGAACATTGAAGAATGAAGTTTATCGACAGAAGCCAGCTACACTGGACGCACTACGAGAATCCATTGAAGCATCATGCGCAGCCATCACACCGGACACACTGGTAGCCGTAGTTCGATCAGCAGTTCAGCGGCATCGACGCTGTATAGCTGTTAATGGTGGTCACTTTGAACACATATGACTATCTGTTGAGAAAACAATGCACTACACAACCGCGAAAGAATTGTAACTCTAGGACATTTTGTTTCCAAGATATTTACTGTCAAAGACTCTGTACATCGTTTTGGACCCCTCTGTATATTCTTATTACTATTTTTCTCAATTAGTTGCTTCACTGAGAATATGTGGTCCTGTACTCCTCTACCTTTTTTAAAACCATATTGTGATTCCCCGAATTGTCTTTCAATTGTTTCTTTTAGTCTTCTCCCCAATATCCATTCAAATAATTTAGCTACTATGCATAACAAAGTGATCCCTCTGTAATTAAAACAAACCTTTTTATCTCCTTTTTTATATAATGGTAACACTATTTCTATTTCTCAGTCTTGAGGTATTTGCTCATTTCTCCATACTTTATTTAGTAGCTTCACTATTATCTCTCTGGTCTTTGTTCCTAAGTTTATAATTAGTAGCAGCGGTACACGACATAAAATATCAAAATACTGCACTTTGTCATAAGAAGGTGCCACTTGGCACAGTTGTTCCTTAGGTCTAAACAATTGATTTGACCCGAGGAAACAGCTGATTGGTCCATGCGGGACCCAGTTATGACGTCATTAATATGGCGTCACTATAGCACTCTTTAAAGCGGCGTATTATCGAAACTATAGCACCTAGAGACTTGAGTGACGGCTCAAATTAAAGCAAAAAGCATAAACTAACTTTTTATAGAAACAAATATTTTGATAATTTCAACAGTGTTTGAAGGAGCAGCAATTTAATTCAAAAATTCCTGTGACGTCAGTACTTTATTTGCATATAACTATGTAAGAACTCAATGTTTGAGAAAATTATACTCAACATTTTTTGTAGACAATTACTTTCTCTTTTAAATGAGTACAAGCACGATTATATATCTTAAATATTAACTGAAATAATCCATTTTTAGCAAAATGTCAACACAAAACATCAGCATTAAAATGTATTTATGTTTATTCTAATCTATTTTGTCATAATTTTACTTTTCGCACTTTAATTGCTTTAATAATGGGATTCCTTGTAAAAATAATAATATAAGAGTAATGGTTGCAGTACATTATCGATAGAAGTTGGAAAACAGAGGGCTGAGTGTGCTGAGAATGTCGTTTTGTATAAACTAATAAACGTAAACAATATTTGCAATTGAATTCTCACGTGGACTTAACAATGATTCTGATTTTATATGGATGCAGTAAGATGACATCATTACTGCTTGCTAAATGCCGTCACACTTTATGTTTTGAAAACAGATTATTACCTACTATTTTTTGGAGCACAAACTAGTTTCTTAGAACTATTGAAATTGAGAGCGACACGTGCATTATTTATGCTATTTGGGTAATATTAATTTATGAGAAAATGGTGATTTCATAACTAGCGTATACAATAAGTTGCATCAATTGTTCAGGCCAGTTTCATATAGCTGACATGTCATAACACGTCTGTCCATGCGTAATCAAATTCTTTGGATGTGTTTACTATACATTATAATATTGTTGAAAGAAGTGGAGTTATTAATTGATCAGAGTAAGTAGAAAATATCATAAGCTTATAGTTTAACCCTTAAAATGGACCCTTATGCCTAGTTGGATTAGTTTTATATAGGTTGGGGCAAATTATTATTACAATGCTTAAATAGCGCGCCAAAATTATCTACGTAATGTTTTATGGCATCTAGCCTGCTTAGATATCGTATAGCACATAAGATTATCCGAAAATTACTAGGAAGATTTTATCACTGTAACAATAATTTGCCCCACCCTGTATAAACAATTGGTTTTATACATGAATGCACGTTTTCTCTGTATGTACCGGTAACTTACTGCTCATGTACGAGTATACTCTTATTACGAGTATATTAATATGGGCATATTGACTGATTTTAAGTGTGTATTTACGGTTTATGAGAATTATAAGAATTATAAAATTTTATAAGTTTAGCTTACAAATATATTATTAACTTAAAGTATGGGTCCTAAAGAAGCGCGTCGTCCTGGCCGACACATGTAATGACCTACATAAGATTGACTGGACAAAATGCTGCTTGTGCCAATCAGCAGATCTATCTCTAGTATGTCCTGCCGACAACCCTATTGCAGCTTCACGCAATACTGGCTATGCAACTTTAGAAAACAATTTACTACAATTTAAAGCTATTGGAACGCTTCCGCCAGAGATTGATCTCAGTTTGTTTGATGATGGTAGTGGCATTCAAAATACATTGTTAACAAACAAAGCAAAGTGGCATAAAACATGTTACGTAAGGTTTGGTTCTACGATGCTAAAACGAGTTGCTAAATCTACGCCAAAAGTTCAAACCGAAACGCCATGTACTTCATCCTTAGAAGAAACTCACCGATCTTCTAGAAAATCGGCAAAATCTGTAGATCTAAAAGCCAATATCTGCTTTCTGTGTGACCAAAAAGATACAAGGAGATACAAACTTTTTAATGTTACTACTTTGGAACTGAACAAAAAGTAAGAAAATGCGCAGAAAACCTTTGCGATACAAAGCTACTTGGTGTGTTGGCAGCTGGAGATTTGATTGCCCAAGAAGGCAAATATCATGCAAAGTGTTTAACCCAATTGTACAACAGATACCATACTAAAATGCGAAGAGAAAATAGAGAGGATAGTGATGAAAGGGTAACTGAAGAACTATCTGACGCAATGGCATTTGAGCATGTTGCATCGTTTATAAGAAATAAATTAGCTAATGTCGATGTTGAGTACGTTTTTAAACTATCCACTTTGACAAATATGTACAATACAAGAAAGTGTTTGCTACTTGGAGAAAATGCAGCGAAGGTTCATACAACTAGACTCAGAGAGAGATTATTATGTCATTTTCCAAACATCCGCGCAGAGTTGTCTGGAAAGGAGTACGTTTTAGTTAGTAATACAACGAACATACTTCAAGAATTTACTAGTGACTGTGATGAAGATGCAGTAGGTTTTCGCAGATTTGTTAATAAAATTAGAAAAGAAATATCTACGACAACTGCTCAGTTCATTGGTAGCTTATTTAAAGACGATCAAAATTTTTCATTCCGCCGTCATTACTTGCTGCTGTTAACTTGCTTCTCTATGGATCTTGGGTTTATAGTGATATCGCTTCTACGCAGCCAGCACTAACAATTTCTCAAATAATTCTTTTTAACTATCACGAACGCCAACCTACAGGCAAAATTGTTCGCAATAAGAAAAATTTTGAGCCCCCTTTGCCAATTTACTTAGCACTGTCAACTTATGGTCACTCAAGAAACAAATCAGTAATTGATGACATGCATAGTTTGGGTCTTTCTGTTTCTTCTAATCGAGTTTCGGAAATTACGGGTTCTTTAAGTCGTATGGTCGTTCAACGCTGCAACGACGAAGGTGTTTTGTGTCCTGGGAACCTACAGAAAGGTTTGTTTACAGTGGGAGCATATGATAATATAGATTATAACCCGAGCAGTGTAACGTCTGAGATGTCATTTCATGGTACTAGCATCTCACTCTTTCAGCTACGTACAGACGAAGACAGAGGTCAGAATAGGCCATGCACGATAAATTTTCAAGATATAGATAAATTACGTTGTCGAGCGGTACCTGAACTCCCAGACAGTTTCGGAAACGTGAATTATGTTTCATTAATAGAAAAGCAGCCTCTCTATATACCAAAGTGCACTCTACAAACTTCAAAACAAATGGTTTCCTCTGTAGTACAGGATGGGTGGAAAAAAGAATATGAATGGTTGACACACGTCCAGAAAACTTGCACCACAGATCAGCAGTCCCGGGACACTGACCTAGACATATCCTGGGCAGGTTTTCACGCAAGCAAAGCTTCCTTAAATGAAAATGTAACTTCTTTAAACGCTCTTCTTCCCCTTTTTTATGAAGATTCAACGTCTGTTTCAATGGTTCGGCATGGTCTTGATCTAATAAGAAATATAACGCAATTTCTAAATAAAGATCAAATACCTGTTATGACAGCAGACCAACCTCTATTTGCCTTGTCTAAACTTATTCAATGGAACTGGCCTGATCTCTATGGTGAAAAGACGTTCGTCATTATGTTTGCACCCTTCCATATTGAGCAGAGTTTCTTAAATGTGCTTGGAATAATGCTTGCTGGTTCTGGATGGATAGGTGCCATTTGTCACTCTGGCGTAGCTTCGCAGGGTACGGCAGAATCGTATCTAAAGGTAACACATGTTACAAAGGCTCGGTCTATTCATCAAGTCACAGCCGCATCTTTATACTGTCTTCTTCACGAAGCTTATTCTAAAAATTCTTCAAGCTCGGATATCGCTGATTGGATTAAAGAACAAACTGCTCAGTCGCCTACATTCCAGTTTTGGTTAACATATCTTAACCAGGTGATTCTGCTACTTTGCTTCGTTAGGAGTATCAGAGAAGGTTCTTATGAATCTTTCAAATGCTGTTTAAGGCTTATGCTTCCATGGTTTTTTATATTCGACAGACACAATTATGCGCGCTGGTTGACTGTACATGTGAAAGACTTGGAAGAATTACCATCAATTGCACCTGCAATCCACGAAGAATTTTTGAAAGGGAACTTCGTGGTGCGAAAAACAAAGCGATCGTTTTCAGCAATTGCTATTGACCAGGCCCACGAACAGCACAATGCTATTGTTAAAGGAGATGGAGGAGCAATTGGGCTGTTTCAATTAGATCGAGCTGCACTTAGACGATGGATGATAGCTGGACCTGAAGTTAGTAGACTTATACATGAATTTCATGGTGATACTGATGACCCAGAAATTCATCACGAACAGTATCCAGCTTACCAAAAGAAATTCTTGGAAAAGGTAAAATTACTAACTGAGAGCTTTCGTGAGATGGGCAATCCTTTCGAAGAGACTTCTGAGGATCTGATAGTTCTCGATTCAAGAATTTCAATATCCAGAGACTCGGCAAAAGTTGTATATTCCTTGGAAGAAGAAGGATTTCAACTATATAAAACATTTATTGAAGATCGCCTTCTTGAGGGTTCGTCGGTTTCTTTATTCGCACCAATAAAGAAACTCAACAAGAAAATATTTTGGTACCCAAGAAAGGTTATAACAAACAAACCACAACGATAAAAGCTTTAAAGAATGATGTACATCTTTTCTCGAGGTTATTCATTGTTAGTCGGAATCGAAATCTGAATCTCGATAACTTCTTTTCGCACGAAAACCACGCTTTCCCCTTGTCTGTCTGTAAATGGAGAGCTAAGAACAATACAAAAGTCTGAGTTAGTTGAACTTCTAATAGGTACCGGTCAGGATCACAGGTTTCCCGATGAAGCAGATGCAATAATCTATGATGGTGCTGCTATAGTACACATGGCGTTTCCTCGTTCATCAAAAACCTTCTCAGAATACTGCGAAACTGAGTTCAGGAAGCCTATTCGAAATGAGTCTGTCGGGTTTAAATCTAAGAGAATTGACCTGGTATGGGATATGTACCACCGACATAGTCTTAAGCAATCTATGCGAGATAGTAGGGGTTCAGGAATTAGAAGACAGGTAGTAGCAAGTGCACCTTTACCCACCAATTGGAATGACTTCTTGAGAAACTCGTCTAACAAACAGGATTTGTTTTGTATGCTTGCAAATTACGCTGTTCAGAACTTCGAATTTGTAGAAGTGGTTACAAATATTGACGACTACATTACTTGTTCAACTTCTTCTTCGTCTTCCATATCTGGAAAATCTGTTTCTATGGAGGAAGCAGACGGCCGCATAATTCTTCATGCAAAAGATGCTGTTGAACATGGATGCTCTTCTATCTTAATACGGACAGCAGATACAGATGTCCTTGTCCTTGCCATTTCTTACTATTTTTACTTACAGCATTTTGGGTTGCAAGAACTCTGGATTTCATTTGGTAGTGGTAAACATCACAAATATATCTCCGGTCACGAAATTGCGAAAAAATTAGGCGTTGAAAAGGCTTCTGCACTTAGAGGCTTTCATGCATTCACCGGATGTGACACCACATCATCGTTCTCGATGAAAGGTAAAAAGTCTGCATGGCGTGCTTGGAAGGCTTTTGAAACTACGACAGAAGCATTTTTTGAAATTTCTCATCCAACAGAAAGAGTCACAAATGACACAATTCATAAGTTAGAGAAATTTGGAATTTATCTGTACGATTCTAAAAGTGACCCTGATATCACACTAAACGAAAGTAGCACTGATCCAGCATATTTATCGTGCCACTTACCAAAGCGGACATATCTGGGGTCAATCTCATTATATTAATCCGACTTTTCCTTCACCTGAAGAATGGGGTTGGCATCTTGAAGAAAATAAATGGGTTCCAAGATGGTCCACATTGCCAGAGATTTGGGAGGCTTGCAGGGACTTAGTGAAGTGCTCTTGCAAAAACGAATGCAAGTCCACTCGTTGCACCTGTATGTCTTCACGAGTACCTTGCACCTTACTGTGTTCCGGATGTCAAAGCAACTGCTCTAACGGGTAAGCAACAAATAAAGAAATTATATCTACTGTTTTATTAAAATTAAAACGTATCTTTTTCAGCGTTGAATAAGCATCAGTTATGAAAAGAAGCGAACATAATTATGTAATACCGGGGTATAATAAATGTACCCTTATTGTAATAAGTAGTTCTATTGATTATTTGCTAAAAATGGGTTATTTCAGTTAATATTTAAGATATATAGTCGTTCTTGTACTCATTTAAAAGAGAAAGTAATTGTCTACAAAAAATGTTGAGTATAATTTTCTCAAACATTGAGTTCTTACATAGTTATATGCAAATAAAGTACTGACGTCACAGGAATTTTTGAATTAAATTGCTGCTCCTTCAAACACTGTTGAAATTATCGAAATATTTGTTTTTATAAAAAGTTAGTTTATGCTTTTTGCTTTAATTTGAGCCGTCACTCAAGTCTCTAGGTGCTATAGTTTCGATAATACGCCGCTTTAAAGAGTGCTATAGTGACGCCATATTAATGACGTCATAACTTGGTCCCGCATGGACCAATCAGCTGTTTCCTCGGGTCAAATCAATTGTTTAGACCTAAGGAACAACTGTGCCTAGTGGCACCTTCTTATGACAAAGTGCAGTATAATTTTGTGTACCGCTACTACTAAATCATTTCTTTGTAAATACCATCATGTCCTGCTGCTTTGCCTCTTTTTAGTTTATTCATAGCTTCTGTTACTTCTTCTGTTGTTATCGCTTGTACTTGCCCCCGATTTTCTATACTAGTACTCTCCTGTTCTCCTCCATATTTTTCGGGATTGCTCTTTTCAGTCATTAGCAGTTCTTCGAAATATTCCTTCCCTCTTTATTATTTCGTTTTTGTCTTCTAGTATTTTCTCTTCTTTACTTTTAATGTACTTCGTTTTATTTGATTTGCCTTGTCTCAGGTTTTTTAATACTCTGTAAAACAGTTTCTGTATCCGTGATAGTCCCTCTCCATTGTTAAGACAAATTTCTCCCATGATTCTTGTTTAGTTAGTTACACCATCATTTTCACTTTACACCTCTGTTTTTTGTATTTGTCATATTTTTTCAATAGTCTTATTTCCTAGATATTCTTTCCATCTCTCCTTCTTAGCTTTTACTTCTAGTTTTTATGCTCACATTCCACCATCTTGTTTGTTTAGTTGATTCCTTAATTTTTACAATTTCACACGCAGTTTCTGCTGCTTTTTTAAAAATTCCTTTCATTAGTCTCCACATCTTTTTCTACATTAAGGGTATCGACATTTTCTTTTATTTTGCCTATCTCTGCTCCACTTTCATGCTGCACTTCTGTGCTATGTCTATGCACTTCTGATTTTTTCCGTGTAGGCCCCTTTCTTAGTCGTCTTTTGGTTTATTTGTTTTTGTGTTATTACCGGTATCCTTACTTTAGAACTGAGAAGGTAGTGATCTGAGTAGATTTCGGGTTCTCGTTTCACCTTTGTGTCTTTGACTTCCTTCTTAGTATATAATCAATTATGGATCTTTCATTTCTACTAATTACTTCTTTTGTGAACTTGTGTATGTCTCTGTGTTCGTAAAATGTGTTAGTTACTACTAGGTTATTTACAAGACAGAAGTCAATGAGTCTTCTTCCATTATTGTTTTTATAGTTCTCTCCGAAATGTCCAATTGTTTCTCCAGTTTCTTCATTTTTTTTACCGTCATTTACCACTGTAAAATTTTGGGCTGCTAAATTTAAACGTGGCCGTAAGATTTTGGGAGATGATGAACGTTCGGGACTATAACTAATGACAATAACATCGCTAAAGTTCACCAAATGGTGTTAGACGACCGCCGAATTAAAGTGAAAGAGATAGTAGAGGCAATGAAAATGTTCAAAGAACGTGTTTGTCACATATTAAATCAAGATCTAGGCATGAAAAAGCTGTCCGCGCGTTGGGTGCCGCGTTTGATAACATTAGACCAAAAAGTGTTCGAATGAACATTTCTAATGCTCTGTTGGCGCAGTTTAGGCGCTATAAATCCTAGTTTTGGCGCCGATTAATTACTGTAGATAAAACTTGGATACACCACTATACGCCTGAAACAAAAATACAGTTAAAACAATAGTCTCTAAAAGGGGAACCTGCTTCAAAAAAAGCAAAATCTGTTTTTTTGGTTGGGAAAGTGATGGCGACTGATTTTTGGGATAGTCATGGAGTTATCCTAATCGATTATCTTTAAAAAGAAAAAATCATTACAAGAGTATACTACGCATCATTACTTAAGAAGCTGAAAGCAGAAACTGCGGATAAACGGCCACATTTGCAGAAAAAGAAAATCCTGTTTCACCAAAACCATCCACTCTAATCACTAGATCTAGCCCCAAGCGACTGCTTTCTGTTTTCTCAACTAAAAACTACACTCGGAGGACAAAGATTTTTGTCAAATGAAGAGACAATCACCTTTGTGAACAATTATTTTGCAGAGAAGAACGCCGAGTACTATTTGGACGGATTAAAGAGATGGGAGCATCGCTGGGAGAAGTGTATAGAGTTACAAAAAAACTATGTAGAAAAATAAAAATAAATTTTAAGATAAACATTCTTGTAGCTATGTTAGGTCGGAAACTTTTCAAACCACCCTCGTATATATCAAACGACTTCTTAAATTTTTCATCATTACTTGATAAATTTTTATCAAATTCTAGATGGTTTGGCGCTTTAAAATTTTGCATTTTCTTTTGAACTATTATTATCTGCTTAACCTGGTTTTTATTTCCACACCTTGTGAGTTTTTAGTTAGTATTCTTTTTTGTATACACCTGACATCATGTTTTTAAATGTAACATAAACATTTATTTTAAAACTGATTACAATTATTCACATAAATCAAAAACAACAATAACAATTGTTTTTTCAACTAACTATAAATTACAAATATAACACACGTACACACTTCCATTCAAATGCGTTTTGTTGAGAATATTCCTCTTGAATATATTTGTTTCAAACAAAATTTATAAAAGAAATAACTTGCGAACAAAGTTTTCTCCAAAACTTATCAGGCACTCAAATTTACAATACGGTCAATAGATCCATATTTTATAGATTCAAATGCGTAAACTTAAAAATTAAAACGTCTAAAGAAAATTTAATTACGCATCCAAAATATAAAAAAATATTCTTTAGATCAATTTGTAAAGACATTTTTAAGTGTTTTACATTATAAATTAAATCTAACAAATTGTTCCAAACTTTTCCAATATAATTTTAAATATTTAGTTTGGCTCTTTGAACTTTCTAGTAGGAACTATTGGCAATTTTAATATTCTTAAGTGTTGAGATTATTTGTTAAACATTTCTTCAATGTCTTTTATTCATATAAATCATAAACCAACGGCAGTTTAACGGGGTTTACTATTTGCAGGTTTTATGATTTTTTTTTATTAAAATTCATTGAATCTAGAAAAATGTTCGAATGGTTTTAATTCATGTTCTCAGTCTTTGAAAGAAACCGTAAAGTCCAATTTATTTTAAAGAAACAACTTTATTCGTCTTATTTTGTCAGAAAGGCAATGTATATAAATTGTTTTGCAAAATGTGTGCTTCAATGTTTATTCTTGTAAATCTTTTATTTCGAACATAACCAAGAAAAAGAAACAAAAATCAATTTTTTATTTTTTCTTCAAGTGGTGCACAAAAACGTAAACAAAATGTATAAAATACCGTTATATATGTATATTTTTATACAGTTAAATTTTTTTGTATATACATACAAACAAAATATAGAACTTTCATCTAAAATACATTTCAATTTAAATTAGTAGTGATAAACATTATTTTTTACTGAATTTTTTTAAAAAATAAGTTTATTTACAGTTGTGTTTACACATAGTAATACAGGATGGCGGAAACTTTTGACATCGTTAGGAAAAAATATATAATTTACAAAATTTGTTAAAAAAAGTTGTGGAAGAATATACTTTTACATTTTCACCATATTTTCTTTAAAGTTCAAAAGGATATCATCCAGACATTTAAAAAAATATAGCATGTCATTGTATTGTACAGGGTATTTTAGAATTTAAGGTTAATTTATACCCAAAAAAAAATTTACAATGCATTTTCTGTCATAACTGCAATATGTTGCAAAGAATCATATCTACATTTTAAAAACTAATAGAGAAGTGTATGGCGCAGAATGGTCAAGATTTTGAACATTTACTGTTTGCTTAAATTTTTTTATTTTATTTTGTAATGAACTTCTTTAAATGTTAGTTTTTTTTGTTATATTTTTATGTGTGCTCTTTAAATGGCAGTCGTTGTTTAACTTTTATGGTGTAAATTCTCTAAATGTTAATTTGAAAAACCCCAAAACCAGCTGATGTAAGGTTCATAACCAAACTTACAGTCTCAAAAACTGTTTGAAATATCGAAAAGTGAAGGGCATATTCAAAATCAACGTTAAAAAAAACAAGAATCACATGTCAAATTTAATCGATCACAACCGGAACCCTGCAGCGGACACTGCAACGGATAACGACGACTTTGATGACGACGCACATAATAGCGATCTTAGTAACCAAACTGTAAGTTTGTTTGAAAATACCATAGGTATTTGATGGTTTAATGATTTAGCAAAAGAACTGCAAACTGTTCTTATGTTTATTTTAGAAACAATGTTTATGTATCTATTATACTTTTGCTTATCTATTTCCGAATATCTATTTTGAAGTATGTTTTTCAGTTAATAACAGTAAAAGATATGGACACATCCCTATTCACAATTACAATTTATAAAACATTCTAATTAGATTTTGGGCATAATCTATGTAGCCAAAAGAGCTGTTAACTAACACAGATTTTCGAATTTTTGAAATATTTAGAAAAACATTAATTTTACACATTTTTGTTTTAAATAAAAGATGTTTATAATTTAATTCTATACAACTTTTGTTTAAATTATTTTTGACCCGGTAAGTAATTACTGAAATAACAAAAATAACAACCACGTGACACTAATTATTGTAACAATATCAATTTTACAAAAAAAGTTGTTAGAAATTCTATTGTCTTATAGCTTTTGTTTGAACTATTTTTTTAGAACGCAATATTACTTTCGCTTAACAGGGCAATGCGGAGTTCTGCGGTAAACGCTTGTTTTACTAAACAAATTAGTTATTTGATGATCTGTTAGCTTTCAATAGGTTTTATAATTTTCATAGTATGATCTCTGGTTCCAATGTTTTGACAAATATAATTGTATTACCGATAACAATAACAGATACGAAACTATAAGGAGCTTTTGTATGGTGGTACTATGGACACGGGCTGTCGATCGTTGGAATCGAGAATTAATAATTTTTGATAGTGGTTATCTTCTTCATGCTGCAATCTGGCAAAATGTAAATAACAAGTTTGGTGTAATATGCAGTATATATCAAAGACACGTCAGTGATAACTCTACCTTATCAGTCGTCGTTATCGATGGGTATAGTAACCATGCAAGTACCAAAGGAGAAGAACAGAGTTGTCGGGAAATTAGAATGATCTGGCTGACATGATTTTTGGGAATGATGCACAAGTTACCGTTTCGTGACAATAGTTCCTCAGCAATTCCGAGAATAAGGCTCGTCTAATAGCAATTCTTACATCACACTTAGAGGGTACTCGGATACAAGTTCTACAAGCGAAAAGTAACGCCAATGAACTCATCGTTATAACAGCACTTTAGATTGAGACATCTGGTAAACGTTTTGTCCAAATAGGTACGGATACAGATCTACTCGTCATGATACTTTTAAGAACAAGACAAGGAGAAACATATATGCTTTATCCAAGCACCAGTAAACACCCTGGCAAACAGTATGACATCGCCAAAATTCAAGAAAACAATGAATGTGGAATGCAAAAAGTTTGTTGTTTGCTTAAACAGTTACTGCATGCAAACAAAACATCAGCAATTTATGCCAAGGGAAAAAATGAAATGTAGAAACTTCTCTAAAAGAATTCCGTTCTGTAAACAAAGGTAGTAGTTTTCAATAGTTCAACAGCGTCGGATCAACAATTAATTGAAGTAGGAGAAGATTGCGTTAGTGCATTATATCCTAATAGCAATACATTTGAAATAATCAATCATCTACTGCTGTGCCTCGTCAGCCCATTACCGCACCTTTAGCCCAGTTTCTCTTCCACCAACATCGGGAGCTCTTAAACAACATAGTCCGAGAACGTATCTCTATGTAGGTAACTGGTCAATTCACATCTTTCATATTATCATATGCAGTATATAACGGTAATTTTGGTTTCGTTTTACCATTTAAAGTTTAGGAATACATAAACAACAAACTTCAGCCAGCTGATTGGAGATGGTGTTTAACAGAAAATACTTACAAACCAATTCCGTCTACCTTCCCTTCCTCTCCAGATGCTTTACTTAAAATGATTTTCTGCAATTGTAAGTCAGACTATAAGTCAAGGTGCACCTGCAACCTGTCGGGGCACACTCGCACTAGAGTATGTGGCAACTGTAGGACCAAGAAGATACTACGTAAAACTTGCATAAATATAGCCAAATTTATAATATATAACCATGAGCAAGAATATTACAGGGATTAGAAATTTTTAAATTTATAAAACCGAATGCTGTTACGGTTTATTTATAAAGAAACTATAAATAGGGAGCAGTGTTGAAAACCTGGTCGGCAGTTCTATTAGTCGTAGAGTGGTTGTGGTCGTATTTATGAATAACTAGTAACCAAACCCATTTGAAAATGGGCCTAATCTAGAAAAACTTAAAATTAAAGACGTGAGGTCACCGTTCCAGGTCAGAAGTCAAAGATCAGGTCAACTTGGGACCTATCTTAAAACATTTCCCTTGACATCCTGAACACTTTGATATATAACATGCCTATGTCACCGCTCCAGGGCAGAGGTCAAAGGTCAAGTCAACTTGTGACCCCGCCTAAGATCAGCGCCTGGACCTTTTGAACAATTTGACGTATCGATCTCCGAAATCGGTTTAACCGTTTCAGAGGAGAAAACGAACAGACAGACAGACAAACCAGGCCACGATTTTAAGTGTATAGATTATCATATGCAGTATATAACGGTAATTTTGATTGCGTTTTACCATTTAAAGTTTAGAAATGCATGAACAACAAACTTCAGCCAGCTGATTTGGAATGATGTTTAACAGAAAATACTCACAAACTAAGTCTGTCCACCTTCCCTTCCTCTCCAAATGCTTTACTTAAAAGGATTTTCTGCAATTGTAAGTCAGACTGTAAGTCAAGGTGCACCTGCAACCTGTCGGGACACACTTGCACTAGAGTATGTGGCAACTGCAGGACCAAGAAGATACTGCGTAAAACTTGCATAAATGTAGCCAGATTTATAATATATAACCATGAGCAAAAATATTACAGGGATTAGAAATTTTTGAATTTATAAAACCCAATGCTGTTACGGTTTATTTGTAAAAAAACTATATATAGGGAGCAGTGTTGAAAACCTGGTCAGCAGTTCTATTAGTCGTAGAGTGGTTGTGGTCGTATTTATGAGTAACTAGTAACCAAACCTATTTGAAAATGGGCCTAATCTATACAAACCTGGCATTAAAGACGTGAGGTCACCGTTCCAGGTTAGAGGTCAAAGGTCAGATCAACTTGGGACTTACCTTAAAACATTCCCGTTGACATCCTGAACACTTTAATATATATCATGCCTATGTCACCGCTCCAGGTTAGAGGTCAAAGGTCAAAGGTCAGGTCAATATACGACCCCGCCTAAGATCACCGCCTGGACCTCCTGAACAATTTAATGTATCGATTTCCAAAATTGGTTTAGCCGATTCGGAGGAGAAGACGAACAAACAGACAGACAAACCGGGCTACGATTTTATGTGTATAGATTAGATCGAAGGCCTTCACACCGATAGGGCACTACCTAGTAAAACGCGTATAATAGTTAAATGGAACAATTTGTTTTCAAAATAATACAGACGAAAACGCCCAAATATTAATTATCAGCACTCATAACTACGCCACTGTGTCTTGCAGTGGGCGCAGTCTAAAATTTACAATCGCTTCTACAAATAGCTAACTGAATGCTACACACTAATACGTGTGACAATTAATGACATTAAGATAAATTAAGACACGTACGTAGGGTACCGGTACCCGAAAGCAAATTTGAAATAGTTCAATAGCGCAACATATTTAACGATTTTTGAAAAAATTTTCAAATTACAGTAAGCAACTAACAATGCGCAACAGTTAGGTTGTCAAATTTACTGCGGTTTACAGGTACGTTTTTGCGTAAAATATAAAGGTAATACAAACAAAAAAGCATGAAATATGTTTGACTTAGCTGGTTTGAGTGTAGGCTACGATCAAATGTAGATAGACTCAATAGCTGCAATATCCAGAACAAACAAATAAGCTAGAGTCCTCGACATCAACGGAAACTAGATATTAATTCTATAACGACCAGGCTCCAGGAAAGGATTAGTTCGATTGGTACATCACCCTGATTCACGGCCTCGTTCTTTAACTAAGTATTTAGTTGCTTTTAGCCATACCCTAACAGGTGTTCTGTAGCGCGTTAAAAAAATGGCAATAAAAAAAGTTTTTCAAAAGTAGAAATATAGCAAGAAACAATACTCACGACGCAAGATAATGTGGAGTGCTTATCCCTTAATTTACTGGAAACTTTTTTTTGGGTTTTTCTATTTAAATAATAGGTAGTTAGTACATTCGGAAACTATAAACGTTAGTACTTGAAGTGCTTGTCAGAAGAATACACGGACGCAACCTTAATTGCCTAAGCGACAGGCAGATATTCTATTAAAAGTCAATCTTATGGTGCTAAAAATTAACTTCTATCAATAGCGAAAAGGACAGTCACAATGCCTTGTTTTACGTATTCTTGCCATATCATTGGAACCAAAAATTAAATTACAATAACTATATAGCTTATTGAAATCAAAAATACCATACAATAAAAGTTGTTTAGTAAAAAATATGTACAGGTTTTTGCGTAAATAAGACAAAAGCACGCACCAAATGCTACAAAAAGCCCATTTTAAAAATAGCATAAAACTATAAATTTTTCGGAAAATATTCATATATAATAAATTGTAGTACATTTAATTCTCTGTTAAATGAGCTTAACCGCATTAAAATCGGTTCTATATTAGCTGAGATTCAAATATTCTATTTTTTACCGGAAGCCGCCATTTTGTGACGTTATTAAAACGACAAAGTAGACACTGGTAAGTTGGGGTATATTGATTATGTTCTTTATGAAAGTCAATATTATATCTATACAAAAGTTCAGTTTTATATTTTTTTTTTGATTGAAACCCGTTTGTTAGTATTAGAACGATGCGGAGTTCTGCTCAAAACGCTTGTTTTACTCTGTCTTAAAGCATTTGAGTTATAGTATAAAAAAATACTGTTTAGATAACTGGAATAATGAATTGTGTGCTGCAGAGTTAAAATTAATTTTATTTACATAAATTTAATTAAGTATTTTCAATAAACCCTGTAATTTGAATAAATTTTTTTCCTAATGAATAACAACAAATGAATATTGTAATGGTATACACTTGTTGGTTTTACTGTTTGTATTTATTTATGTTATAATGTTTCATTAATGAATTCAGTAACTAATGGAAATGAAAGTTAATTAATTATATAATGTTTAAATAAAAAATTAATTAAGCGACCATTTAATTTTGATAATAAATCACTGAGCCTAATTACGCAAATTTATAATCTGGGTTTAATTGTCAACAAACTTTGTTGTATTTGCAAGAATTGTTTTAATCGAACCGTAATAGATACCTATTCATTTAGAGGTTAAAGCTCATGTAGCGATAAACGGAAATGTTCAATATTTATCAAAATATGTGAGATAATTAAATTGATAAAATTAAGATTACGTTGAGAATATGATGATGTCAAATTTAGTAATTTATTAGATTGAACATTAAAATCTTTTTGTTACAATAATGTAAATTAAAGTTACTTTACTTACGTTAAGTTGGCAAAACTTCACAAATTTACAAGTAGTAGAAATTTAAAGTTACATGGAAACATGACAACACTGTAACAAACTGCTGCTAGAGGTTATCCTATTGCTTTATCTGTTTACTTTTTATCTGTTTTTAAATTATTTTGTTTCCTATTTCTATATCTTACTTTCATGACGGGCGCTTGGATCGGTCCATTTTATATTCCTTTACCTTCTATAATATTTACACAATTAGTATTACTACATATAAATAGCAAACCCTGAAGCAAATACTTTGCCAAGACAAATGGCGCACGGTTTCTTCTCGAGACTGTATAGATTTACTCATCTTCTGTGGCATCATATATAACACTTATATCACAATACAATAATGAAAAATAATGTACAATACAAATAATCATATTGCTATCGCGAACGAACGAAGATAATGCTTTATCTAAGCAGAAGTTGAAGTAAGTTCTGAAACAAGAAGTTTAACGCATTTTAATTACTTATAATTTATTACTTACTCATTATCAATGGAAACTTAAAATAGTTACAATTGCTTTTAATTATGTAGTCACTATATATTGCTGCCTTTTTGGTTTATTTAATACGTACAAATATTGATTATATTAAAATCTTAAAAATCATCTGTTGAAGAAATAAATAGTTTAAATAAAAGTAGTAAAAAACGTAAATCACAACAACATTCGTTTAATATTTTTTGTATTATTAGTATCTATGAAATTACTGATGAATAGACGATGAATAAAGGTCACGTAAGTTTATCGCATCTCTATTTCATATTTAAAAAGAGAAAATGTACCTATAAAAATCTTTTTCATTCCCAAAAACAAAAATTGCTGACAACAAAACTCAACACAAAAGTATAACTAAGCAGTTACCAATTTTTATTATTGACCTGTGTGTAGCTCCTGCAGATCTCACACCTTATCTATTTGAATTTAATGTAGAAAATGAGATATTTTCTGACCACTACCCGATTAAGTTAACTAGCAACATTCAGTTACATACCGTTAATGAAGCACTGTCATTACTGCCCAAACTTATATGGGATTCAAAAGATACAAAAAATTATAAAGCTAAATTAAACCAAAAAATTGTTCAATTAGGTGATTTTCCAGATTTTAGTAGTGGTAATTTGATAAAAATAATTTAAGATGCCGACAATAAGAATAAAACTATTGGTTTAAAATGTAGAAAGGTTTTTAGTCAACTGAAATTGTTTAAAAATACGAATTCCGTAACAATTAAGACTGTGTAGTTGAGTGCAAAAAAGGAATACACATTTATTTGTAATATCAAGAGAGAATTTACTAATAAAATTTTGGAAAAGTTAAACTAAGTCAGAGATACTAGTCAGATTTGGAAATGTGTTCGTTTTTTAAACGTAAAAAAATATCAAATCGATAAAAATATTACAATAAAAGAATTTAAAATAGTTTTAACTCCCCCTTTGGATACTCGTAGAGTGGCGTATGCAGAACCTAAAATAGAGAATGAGCTACTACATAAGCAGTTTACAGTTTCGGAACTGGTTTTTATTTTGAACACTTTTATAGACAATAAGGCGCCCGGTAACGATAGGGTGATGAATTTTTTAAGAACGCCCCAGAGAGTTTTCTAAATCGGTTAGTACAATAAAGTATATAATTCAGGACACGTTCATAGTAGTTTTAAGGACGCCATTATTTTTCCTCTTTTCAAGAAAAGTGACATAAGTGACATTTCGAACTACCGGGGAATTTAGTCTATCGGTAAACTATTTACTGTACTTTTGTTGTAAAGACTTACATCGTGGGCTGATCAAAATAAGAAACTTCATGAGTGCTACTAAACTAAAAATAAAATTTAAGCGACAAAAAGTATATGCCTTCTTTGTTGATTTCTCCTCACCTTTTGACTGCGTAGATCGACATGCACTCTTATATAAAATCAGTGTAATGGTTGTTTCATATAAAATGGTAAATATAATTAAAAATCTATACCTACTCAGGAACGTTTTTTTTTTAGTTTGGATCAATGATGGCTTAACCGAAAGCTTTCCTATTGGTATGGTGGTAAAACAAGGATGCTTGTTCAGCCCACTGTTATTTTCTTTTTTTTAAACGACCTTGGTGACTGTTTGAGTGGTGGGTTAAACATTAGCGGTACTCGAATAAAGTTGTTAGCTTATGCAGACGATTTAGTATTGCTGTCCTCAAGTAAAGTACATTTACAGACTATGATAACTGAATTGGAACAATACTATGACCAGTGAAATCTAAAACTGAATTTAACAAAGTCTAAAATAATGGTTTTAGCAATGATGCTAAAAATGAGAAATGGTGGTTTAAAGATCAGCTCATAGAAGTGGTCAAAAATATTAAGTGTTAAGTTATCTTCTAATCTTGCTTTAAATCAACACTTTGATGAAAGATTGACAAAAGTAAAGTTTTCGTTAAAAATTAGTATATTAAGCAGTAGAGCTTTATTTGGTTCAAAATTAAAAATGTGCAACTCAGTATCAACGGCATTTCTTTGCTATGCAGCACAGAAATGGGGATTTAAAACGTACGTAAATGTGGAGGTATTTTAAAGATATTTTATTAAAAAAGTGTTGTCTTTACTTACTAATACACCAAACTATATTTTATACCTAGAAACTAACCTATACCCCATATTTACTCACACTTTTAAGCTGCATTTCAATTATATACATAAATGTTTAAATTCGTCTAACAGTAGATACCCACAATCGTAACAAAGAAAATAACCAATCAAAAAAATCTATGACATTCTTTTAAGTGATTTACTAACTAATCAAATCAATGTGACCACTATTATTGACAAAATTAAACAAAATTTTAAAGTACAATATCATAATAGGAAGCTCAACAGTGTTTACCACATTTGGTATAAACAGTTAAATGTAAACGATAGTTATGTTTATAAAGAAATTAATAAAAAAGCTGTCCTCTGACAGTTTTTTAAAAAACCATGAGTTAGTCTTGTCAACAATAGTTTGCATTGTTATTTGTATTAATTTGTATAATGTAATAATAAAAACACATTATTATTATTATTAACATTTTTTTAGATTTGTTGGTGTTGACTCTTTCTTCAAGCAGAAGATGCAGAACCCACAACCAACGGTTCCATTTTATGATTATTTTAATTAACTAACTACATTACTACTGCTGTTTTAAATTAACTACATGAACGTACAACTTTTGTTTAAACAATTTTTGTTTCATTAATTAATTACTTATACCCACTTTGTGACACAATTGTTTTAACAATATCATTAAACGGTTTAATTGTCTAAAAAGAATTGTTTCAAATTGCATTATACTCAATTTTTATTTGAACTATTTTTTATAAAAATGTCTTTGTACCATTTGGTAAAACTACACAAAAAGCACTTTAGACATTTTGTTTCTTTCACCTAATTGTAGCGTTTTGCAAGGAATCTAAAATTTCAGTAATATCATGTAAAGAAAATTTAAAATTTATCATCTTTAATATTTTTATTCAATAATCTGTAATCTATTACTACTCGCCATTTCTTGTCACCGTTTTGGTTAGATTTTTTAGGTACTACAAACAAAGGGACAGACCATGGGGATCTGGTTTTCTCAATAATATCATTCTTTAACATTACGTCAATTTGTTTATGAATTTTCTTTTTTTTTGGCTATGTGAAAGGCGATACGGTTTTACGGACGTAAGTGTACAATTATTTTGTAATGGTATTGACTTCTTATAAATACTCGATGTTGTAATCCTATGATTGTCTAGACAAAAAACGTCCGCGTATTTTGCACAAATTTTTTGAATTAAAAACTTTTCTTCCTTATTCAAAGTACTTGAATCTATTAAATCTAATATTGTATCAACTCTTTGTACCGAATCAATGTTAGTAAAATGACAAATTTCGTAAACATCTAATTTATTAATTCTTGGTTGAGTGTTTTTTAAAATAACTTCTTCGTCGCGAAGATTTAATAATTTAATGGATATCATTCTATTTTTTGGTCTAACTACACTCGCTTCAATAAAAACTTTCTCACTGTTCTTAGACTACACATTTTCTTCTTACTTCTTCTTACTTACCTACTTATAGATTTAACGGGATACAGATGGACTGACAGGATCAATTATTTAAAATCAATTAATATTAGTAACAGCATTTAAACTCGCCATTACAATTGATAAAACCCCATTTTAACTCTATTTATAAAGTCAACTTTAAAATCCTATTAATAAAATCGGCTTTAAAAACTGTTTTTTAAATCGACTTAAAGAACAATTTTAAAATTGATTTAAAAACCCAATTTAAACTTTGAAAACCGATTTTAAAACTCGACTTCAAAACCGATTTTAAAAAATTATTTCGAAAGTCGACTGTGTAAATCGGTTAACCAATTAATCGGTTTTCGATTTTTGTGAAAACCGCGATTAATCGAAAACCGATTAAACTAATCGAATCTTGTTGTTACCATTGGTAAAGATGTTGAAATTGAAAACAATAACAGATTTGAAATATCAAACAATCGGTCAGGCAATGCTATCAACTTTTGGCAAACGAAAAAAGTGAACATCGGTAAATTTATTTAGTTATGAATTATTATTATAACAATTAAAAAAATAATGTACTTAAATATTTTCGAGATGAAATTTCTCGCATTCGCACTAATACCGCACTCCCAATGGTAATGAAAAAAGAAGCATATAATATAATGTAAATGAATGTATTTCAAATTTAAACTTTAATTGAGTGTGACCGATGTCATTTTTAAAACAAAGATAAAAAAATGAATTTTATAAAACCAATTGTATGATGTTATTAAAAATATTTTCCAAAATAAACATTATTTAATGTTGTAAGAAAGCGCATTATTTTAAACAATATAACATTTTGAATTTTTGCGATTGTGTAATAAGTTGCTTTCTGTCATTTAAAATTCTTGAAAATCACGTCACTTTAGTACAATTAATTGTTAATTTTCTTTAAAATTTCAAAAGTTTGTATAAACTTTTCTAAAAAAAATGTATTCCATTCGCACGCCAAAGGTAGAGTAAGTACATTTGGGGGTGCTATAATGTATAATAAAAAACTGAATAAAGATAACGAATTTTAAAAGTGAATGTAAAAAAGAAGTTTTAAAATCTTACTTGTATTACTTGTTTGTTTGAATGCTTTAGAAATTAAAACACTTTTATTTTTTTAGACAAATAAATGGCTGTGACGATGACTTCAATAAAGTTCAAAGTAACACCTGAAGAAGCTCAACCCATATCAGATCCAATTAGTTGCAACACAATATCAACCGATTTTTTATCACCTCACACGGGAACGCAGAGAAATTCATTGACGTCCATAGGAGGTATTTTTCTTTTCAAACTTTTACAAACTCTTACATAAAAGATTTCTACAAATTTTAAGCAGTTTACAAACACTTTAAAGATTTCTACGTTACAGAATGTTCCGTGCGTCGTCGTCGCCCTATATCGTTACGAATAATGCCGCGTTTAAGTCTTCCAGGACGCAGCACCTCGGCGCCAGCGTCGGTCACGGAACCTGACTGGTCTCTAACAAGGTAGGATTCTGTTTTACACTGTCGAAAAATAAAATTTATTTATTTTGTTGGTGTTATGCAATACAGATGGCGAATAGAAACAATACAGAAGTTCGTTTCAATTTTAATTTAAAAACTCTCTCGAGCAAAATATTAAGTAAATTTTGAGAAAGCAAAACGTCCTTAATTAAAATTCCTGAATTACTTTAGGGGTAAAAAGATTTTTCGCTTCGCGTATAACTAAGTTGTAATTTAAAAAGATGTTACGGATTTTGCGAATCTTTCTAATTAGGGTCAAGTTTGCATAACGATATACATGTTTTATTATAACTGTTATTATTTTACGCAAAACGGTTACTTCTTAATCGTACGAAATTTACATAATTAATAAATTAAACCAATTTCTTTTCTTAGGATAAATGCATACTTTTATCGTAAGATTACAATAATCAATCTTCAGTGTTATTTATTTATTAAAATATTTGAATATACGACTATAAGTAACAGTACACGACCCAATTAAATTGTCAATTTGTCGAGTTTTCATTTTCCATGGCACACTAGTTATTAAATTAAAAAGTCAACTTATAATAATTCCGTATTTTCCTACTTTTTATGAAATGTGTAAAATCGAACACACATAAAAGACGTTTGTCAGTTATAAATTTTTTTTTAAATTACAGTGTAATTTTTAAAAAGTGTATTTAATTTAAATACTGAAAATTGACGCTGAAACAGGTGGTTTATATCGTGACGTCAATGTTCGTATAAATAACATAATATGGGTTGTTTGATTTGTTTGCAGTTGTTTTTTTAAGTAATAAATTAGTAGTGTTTTACATAAACAAACTACCATTTATATTTGATTTGTACGAGCATTGACGTCATGACCAATGCCAATGCGTTTAAAAAATTATTTTTTAAGATCGCGTTTTGGAAAATTTTAAAATGAAAATATTTAATGCTGAGCAGATTATATTTTTGTTTGTAGTACTGGGGTTTCCTATCACGTTTATGACAGCACAATTTTCTTAAATATAAATATTATGAAAACACTCAATTGTGGGTAGGTATAGACCAAAATTGCAAAAAAAAATTAAAAATGCCATTTTTTTTATAAAAATATGTACATGATGGGTTTAAAATAATATTATGAACTTTTTCGGTGTCTCTAACGCGGAGCAAAATACGTACTAACTAGACATTTCTGGCGCTTCTGTTAAATGCGGCAATAAAGATAGTTTTATCTCTTCTTCTTAATTTTAATTTCAAGCATTCCGTCAGGTGGTTTAATTTTCAGGTAATCGAAATAATGTAATGAAAATTGGTGCAACTCTCTATACAACAAATGCTGATCTACTTTAGCCAATGCAGATATTTCACACAGCATGTTTTCTATAACCCCACTTTTTGAAGCATTTATGTTAGTCATGAAGTTACGAAGATCTAGCAATGCGATATCCTTTATCATCAGTTTGACGTCAGTTTTGAACCGCCTTGCCAATTGTGGCAACATTGTAAAATATCAAAGGACTTCTGTGATGAGGGTAACACTTTTCTTGATTAATTTTGCTTGCTTGGTGTTTTGCAGATATTATGCGTTTTTCTGGCAAATCTTGTTCAATATTAATGTTCCTTTGTTCGTCTTTGTCTTTGTCTAAGACTTTTTGATTATGAGCTACAAATTTCAATGCACGCTGGTATATTGCAGACAAGCCATTTTGTTTCTTTTTCAATTTATTCTCCAGGGTATTTACTATGTTAGCAGCAGTGAAATAGTTAAGACTTTGATAGTTTGATGTTGTCGTAGCAGAATTAAACAGATCTCAAAACACAAAAGCAAGTAATATGGTCTGAAACTTACACCAATTGTCAAGCAATAACTTCTCCGTTAGCAATCGTCCAGAGACATTTCTACATTGTCAGGTATCAAGTACAGCTAGCAAATGGCACTTCGATATGATCAAAAACACTAGTAAGTGCTCTATCCTTGCTCCACCACCTTGTTACATTTACCTTTGGAAACGCATAAAGAGTTAGTGACCCTTTGCAGATTCCTTGTTGATGTCCGTTTAGACCTAAATTGGTATATAGGATTCAGTTATGAACACTACAGTGTTTTGCAACAAACCAAAGAAATCATTCGCATCTTTGCAGGTTTTAGTACAATCAGTCATGATCAAGTTTATTGCATGAGCTAAGCAATGAACAAATAGTCCTATTTTAGTTTAGTTTAAAAATCATTGTATTGCTTAGAAATGGTTGTAGCGCAATCAAATGAGCACGCGATAATACTATGTATTAGTGTGTACTTCAAGTGCTTGGAATTCGGACTGATACAAAGCTTTATCGGCAGTTTTCTGTGCAGCTATCATTCAGAGAAGTCAAACCTTGATTTCTCCATTAAGCGCATATCCCACACAAACGGTTAACTGGTCGACGACTCCGATATCTTGGGTTGTATCAACTTTAATGCTGAAAATATTGAAGGACTTAATTTCATTTCCAATGCCGATCGAAATCTGTTGTGCTAGATGATTTTGTTGATGAATGATTTTGAAAGGAAACTTACAAGATATCTTCTTTATTGAGACAAAGCTCTGTCTTTTGTAACTTGAACCGCTCTTCGTTTTTTGCATTTTTGTTTAGATTTCACGATCGTTTAGAATGTGGTCATATTTGTAAACCAACATAACCAGTTTAAAAAGTAGCCATAATTTGGAGTACGTGCGAGAAACTGCTTTTGTCGTCTGCCAAAAATTGTGCATTTGTGTGAGTTGGTGTTTCCAATTACCAATCTATAGTCAATACCAATCAATACCAATTTTACTTCAAAGGTAGATGGTTTGAATGCAACAAAGTTAAATCGTCATACAATATTTTAAATTAAAATAAAGGCATAATATACGCTGTATTTCATGGTTTATAAATATCTTTTACTGGCGGCATCAAAAATATTATGGTAGATCAGGCTGCATATCTGTTCAATGGTGGCATCAGAAGTCTTATGGTGGATCTAGCTGGTGCGATAAACTGATAGGATTGTATGTAGACATTTCTTTCTTTTATCTGTCCTTTGTAGCATTTCTGTAAGTAGGTATAAATTTTGTATTTGTACAATTTTATTTTAATTGATTTTTAGTTTTGTCGTTGCTTTGATTTTCATTGTGTACATAAGATCTATCAGTTGTTCAAATCCGCGGCAGTTTCACTCGAACCCCTGTATGACACATTCTTGTCTACCGATGAATATTATTATATATAAACTATAAGTTTTGCGACATCTAGTGTCGACTCGTGTTAGCGATCACGTACGCAATGGTTTGCATTAAGCGACTTTGTCGACAGGTATGTAAAAGCAGTTACATAAGTCGATCCATCGATAATTATAGCCAACATAAATGTTAACAAAAATAAAAATCTTGAATCGCCTGCTGTAAATTCGCAAGAGGTTGTACAATAGCAAACAAAGACTGAGAATCACTCGACAGCTGGTTCGTCCTTTTGGGACTCTTCAGGAGTGAGAGAACTCGAGTGTAAGTTTACTATTGTACAAATGCGTGCTGTCAACTATATTCCCTACTGGAGAGTACATCATATTCAAAGTATAAGTACAACATGCTCGTGCCAACGTAGTACTTACAATAATAATCTAACTACTGACTCAAGAAAAATGTATTTATTTACTTTTTTTTGCAATATAGGATTACGAAAAAACGATGTGCAAAATTAAAATGAAGAAAAAAACTAAAAATGACCAACACATATTTAATTTCAAGACTATGGCGAAACCAAAACAAGATCTTACACTAAACTGCTAAGAAGGATTTAAAACAATTGGAAAAACTAGCAACAGACTATGCGAGAATTAAAATAAGATGTTTATGAAAAAATTAACAAACTTCGATAATTATAGCAAACATAAGTGTTAGCAAAAATAAAAATCTCGAATCACCTGCTGTAAATTCGCAAGAGGTTGTACAATAGCAAACAAACACTGAAAATCACTTGACAGCTGTTTCGTTCTTTTGAAACTCTTCAGAAGTGAGACAATTTGAGTGTAAGTTTACAATTGTACAAATGCGTGCTGTTGACTGTATTCCCTACTGGAGAGTATATCATATTCATACTACAAGTGCAACATGCTCGTGCCAACGAAGTACTTAGAATAATAATCTAACTACTGACTCAAGAAAAAGGTACTTATTTACTTTTTCTTGCAATATAGCATTACGAAAAAACGATGTGCAAAATTAAAATGAAGAAAACAATTAGAAATGACCATCACATAATCAATTTCAGTACTATGTCGAAACCAAAACAACATCTTACACTAAACCGCTAAGAAGGATTTAAAACAATTGGAAAAACTAGCAACAGACTATGCTGAGAATTAAAATAAGATGTTTATGAAAAAATTGGCAAACTAAGTTAAAAGTTTAAAATTCAAAACACGAACATAAGAAAACACAGTCGAAACAAAAAATAAACAAAAGTAAATGAGAAACTGCTAAATTTAAACTAAAATTAGAATTAAACTTCTATAAATTTTGACCGTGTTTGATGATTTGAGATTTATGTTGATTAAATGAGATCGCGTTGGTTTAGAAATATTGCTTTGGCAGGTTTAATTTGTGACTTTTGTCGTCAAATTACGTTTTATTTTGTTTTAACTTGCTCGTTTTTGCTGGAAAGTTTTTGTATTAGGTGGATTATTTACGTTATTAGTGCCGTTTGTATTCCAATTTGTTTGGAAATATCTAGGAGACATATTTATTAATTGATTTTGTTGTTTTTTTTGTTTACACTTTGTTTAAAATCCGAGAACTTTTTCGAAATAAAATTAACTCAAATTAGTTCATCAATTCCATCACAATTTTTTACTTTGGTCGTAGAATTCTGATAGCGGTATGTCTATTCCGTATACAAGAAAATTCCCTTACTGTATTCATTCATTCATCGTCAAGCCCTTTAAGTGTAAAGATGTGCATATAGCACATTGTTGTTGTCGGAAAATTTTAAATATATTCTTATTGAAGTGTACAAGGTTTTTCCGAAAAATACGTATGAAAGTTGAATAATAACTTTATTTTACAATTATTTAGATATTTCAATATGGTCTCCTTAAAAAGTACTCTCAATGAGACAAGATGCACTTCTTCCAACATTGCTGAAAGTCTTCAGTTGTGATGCTGTTCAGTTGTCGTGTTGTTTCTGCCTTGATAGCTTCCACATCTTCTAATTGCCGTCCCCAAAGCACCATTTTGCATTTCGGGAACAAAAAAAAATCAGAAAGAGTTAAATCGGATTTGGCACAAGAGGGCAGGTGGATTCTTCATCACGACAATGCGCCCGCTCACACGCCACTCGTTATGCGTGAGTTTTTGACCCGAAGATTAATCACCGTGACATACTACCCGCTTTAATAACCCGATGTAGCCTCTTATGATTTTTTCTTGTTCCCGAAATGCAAAATGGTGCTTCAGGTGCGGCACTTGGGAGATGCGGTAGCCATCAAGGCAGAAACGACACGGCAACTGAACAGCATCACAACTGAAAACTTTCAGCAATGTTATAAATAGTGGAAACTGCGTTGGCAGATGTAGAAGTGTATCTTGTCTCACCAAGAGTACTTTGAAGGAGACCATATTGTAATACCTGATTAATTGTAAAATAAAGTTATTATTCAACTTTTATACGTATTTTCCAGACAAACCTAGTATTTAAGTGTGTTTGTTTCAGAATACTACGTAACTTTGAGATAACTGAGATTTTCGACAATGGCCAGCTTTGCTTCTAATAGCGGTTATTGAACTATTCGCGTGAATATAGTTAATTATTTTACCAAAAGAAATTAAATCGGCTTTGTTACCGAAATAAATTTTTTCTTCAAGCGTGCTAAAATATGAATTTTACTATACCGCATTGAATATATAGAACGACTACATTATTTTACGGCGTATAATAATATTATTATTTTACGCTCAATTAGTAACTTAGTTTGCCGGTAGAGGTATTAGCACTTTTAAGCAGAAACGCCATTTAAAATTTAAACTTTTAAAAATGTCGCAAATTGAAGGAACTCCACCTAAAATAAAACAAATCGCCGATGCCTTAGTTGAAAATTTGATCCCCAACAAATCGCGCAAAATATATGATTTTGCTTACAATAAATTTTTGAAATGGGCGCAAGAAAATAATATAATCAATTACACAGAAAATGTTATGTTAGCGTATTTTTCCCATTTGGCGGAAACTATGAAAAGTTCGTCATTATGGGCACAATATTCCATGCTAAAGTGCCAATTAAATATTAAACATGACATAATTTCCTTCTTGAAGCGCCAAGCTGATGGGTATCAACCAAAAAAAGCAAAAGTTTTCTCAAAAGAACATTTTAATAACTTTTTTACAAAATGCGCCAAACAATGAATATTTGGCCATGAAGGTAATTTCAAATATAACTTTTCAATCGCTAAAGTAGATACTATTTTCTTAGATCGTATTAATATTCGGAGTTAGTGGGGCATGTAGTTGCGACGAACTAGTCAATTTAAGAATACAGGATATCGAAGACCTGGAACGTATAATACTAGTAAAAATTCCTAATACTAAAACGAATAAGTCACGGACATTTACCATAGTTGGAGATTTTTATTTAAATTTATGTAGACAATATATGACACTTCGACCTAATGACATCAACATAACAAGATTCTTTTTAAAATACCAAAATGGTAGATGCCACCGTGTCGTTATGGGGATACATAAAATTTCAGGTATACCAAAACAAGTGGCAACTTTTTAAAACTACCTAATCCAGAGGAATACACTGGTCATACACTGCGACGAACCTCAGCTACATTGTTAGTTGACAATGGTGGAGACATTACCACTCTAAAAAGACACGGTGGATGGAAATCTAACAATGTAGCTGAGGGATACATCGAAGACTCCCTTTCAAACAAACGTGAAATTGCCAATAGAATATTAGGGTGCGATGAAGGTAACACATCTACCGTAACATCAGGTGATCTTAACAGGCCTAGTACTTCCACCGCAACATCGAGCATATCCCAGTCAAGTGAATATGAAATCCATCACGACTATAATGACGTCAATGTCAGTTCTAAAACAGCAAGTAGTGGATTAAATATTATTAACTCGACATTACAAAATTGTACCTTTAATATTACTATAAATAAGAAATAGGTATTTTTCCACTATATAGTTACTACAAAAGAATGTTTGTTTTAAGTTTTTATCTGAAATAAGAGTTAATTATTATTATTGTTGTATTGTTAAATAATTATAGCTTTCTTTCTTACTCTACAAATTAATACAAAAATTTTCCTTTTACAAACCGTGTTAATACACACAACAAAAATAATGTTGTTTGACAGTCATGTTTGACAGTTGTAAAGTTGAGTTAACGCTGTTGCCTATTCATTCTAAAACCACCTCAATTACTTCAAGAATTTGGTTTTTTACGCTTGAAGAAAAAATAGTATATGCTACACGGAGTCGAACGCCTTTTGTGTTTCGCAAAGTATTTTGCGGCCTCAGCTGCGCTTCGGCCGCAATACCTTCGCTCAACACAAAAGAATGCGTTCTACTCTAGTAGCATAATATACTATTGTACATTTAGTGAAGTAAAGCCTCGTCATTTTTGTTTCATTGTCGAAACACTTTTGCGTTTAGTGACTGAGATGAAAATCTAATATGACTCGCTCTGATTCCGTTTATTTCATTTTGTGTGAGACGTCGAAAGCCAACTTTGTTAAATTCGTGTTGTAACGGCCAATATCAATTGTTTATCAAACGTCTGCAATAAGCTGCGGATAAGAAGTCACTAAATTTTGTATTAAATCTGGGTTAGTTAAATGTTGTTAATTAGAAATCCTGAAATTAGTAACATACCATTATAAATTTTTGTGACAAACTTCATTCTTTCTTGTTCAGATTTTAGGTTATTACTATTTTATTATTACTAATATGTTCCAAATGCGATGATTTATTTTTCTTTTAATAAATTATGTTACTTTTTATGATCAAAATCCTTTTTAGTTAATATTTATATATGTTTTGCTCGTGATTTGATAACATTTCAGATTTGCAATTGTACTTAACTCAAAGGTAGTTGAAAAAGTACCTACTTGAATCGACTTCTGGTAAACGGAGGCTAGAGGTTCTTCCCCACTTCATCTCCGCTTGGCGTACCTTAAATATTAACGAACTTCTTAATGTATCACGACCCAACGACCTTTTTGACACAACCCACGTTAATTCAAGAGAGCAGATTTCTCACGGACTACATCTTTTCCCCTTCTGAGCTACTCCCATTTTTCAGTTTACGTTGCGTTTTATTTATTAGCGACTTTGTGCACGTAACAAAATAAATAAACAATGCATAGATAAAATTTAGGCAATTTGATATACAAAAGATGATGGGGCCTAAACTTCTCAGAGAAATTCCAATACATATACAAAATAGAATTAGTAATTTGATTTTAATAAATTGCGATTATGTCCCAATCTTAAAAAGACAGAGGTTTTTTGTATTCATTCAGTTACATCATAATTTTAACTTGATACGTTTTATGAAGTTGAAGAGTGGAAAACATTATGGTCTGGAGTTGATGTTTTCAATAAACATCTCATTGATAGTCCAACAATAGAAGTTCCGGGCTTTAATCAAAAAGAAAAATTTGGTCAAAAGTAAATCGCATTAGAACATTATGTTGTTTAAATGAGTCACGACTTCTAATCTAAGTTGTGAGTGTGGAAACAAACCAGAGACCGTTGCAAATATTGTGGAGAATTGTCAATTAACAAAACTTAAAGTAGGGTTTGTAAACATTCATAATTTAACAAACAATGCTTATTAATTTGAAGGACATCCACAATATTTTGTATTATTTGTCATGATTATCTGTTTTTCCATTATTTTGTTTGCTATTTCTTTAATTTACTATTTTTTCGTCATTGTCGTGACAGGCGCTTGTACCGGTCCATTATATGTCTTCATGCAATGGCTGTGCTGTTATATCTTATGTACCTTGTTTAGTTTAGTGGGTAAGAGTTAGCATGTTTAGGTTTTAGTGGTTTCCACAATTGCACACGGTATCATCACACTATACAGGTTTATACTGATCTTCTGGGCTACCATACATAACACTTACATCACAATACAATATTAGTACTGTAGTAATAATTCATAAATAAATAAATTTACAGCTGCTTAGTTTTTGTGGTTACTAAAAATTTGAGTTGGTAGCACTGTCCCGCCGATTGCTTGACAATTTGCTTTGTGTTGTGAACCAATAGCAACCTAACAAAATTTCCTTATTCCTTCGGAAACTAAAAAACACCGCGGTGCGGAAAATGGAACTTCCCGTGCATCTAGAGTAACCTGGCAATCAGTAATCTTAAGCTATGAGTACGAAATAGTAATTTATCTAACGATTAAAAATGCTTTTAGTAATTTTTTTATTTTTACTGATTTTGGATTAGTAACAATGCGGCGCATATTACTAGATTTTTTGAATTTGAAATATTTTATTTAAACAAAAGAAAATTGATTCGCCATTTTCAACATCATTATTTCGTTCAGTTTATTCCCAATTTTTCAATGATGAGCGAGTCTGAATAAGAGATTTTAACTCCTTCTGAACTTAGAGACTCTGTTAATAAAGCGATTTCAAGTTTACTTTCTGATAAAAGTGGACTAAGATATGAAGCGACCTACAGGAAGTTTATGGATTGGTGCAAGAAAGGAGGTATAAAAACAGTATCAGAAAATTGTATGTTGGCTTATTTTGAACAGCATCAAAGCCACCAATCAATTTGGTCGATATATTCCATGTTGAAACTGTGCTTAATAATACATCATAACATTGACATTTCTAAATATGTCAAATTAGTTGCATTTTTAAAGAGAAGAACTCAAAATTACAAACCAAAGAAGTCTGCTATTCTTGATGACAATCAAATAGCAAAATTTTTAGATGAAGCACCAGACTGCACTTACCTAATGATAAAGGTACAAAGTCAAATAAAAATAAACAAATATTATTGACATTCTCAACATTTTTTTTTAGGTAGCACTAATCCTAGGTGTTTCTGGAGCGTTGAGGCTATCTGCAAAATGAAGCAACGTGACATCGAATTTTGTAGTGATGTAGTGGTAATTTTCGTCCCAGAAACGAAAACAGACGTCCAAAAAAAATTTGATGTGAATCATATTCCATGGCTCGAAAAAATAAAAAAATATAACAATGTAAGAAAATTGAATCAACTACGCTTTTTCATGACGTGCATAAATGGAAAATGCATAAAAACTTCTGTGGGAATAAATACTATTGGGAAAATTCCTATGAAAATTGCCCAATTCCTCAGACTGCCAAAGCCATGGACATTCACTGCCCATTGTTTTCGGAGAAGGTCTCCCACATTGTTAGCAAATAGGGGCGAAAGCTTGGTGGGCATTATACGACATGGAGGATAGAAGTCTTTTACAGTATGTAAATCTTACATTCAAGATTCATTACGCAATAAAATTGAAATAACAAAAAAAATCCAACCAACACAATCATTGGACTCATCGACAGATGTTAACCAGCCCTCCACATCAAGTACAGTTTTTCAGATTGAAGACTCAAAGGAAACTTTTATTACTCAGCAGAACATTAAACAAGTTTCTGGAATAGAGATCAAACAGTGCAGTAACTGCACTATAAATGTGCGAGTTTTTGATAATTGTAGTTTGTCATCTATTTTGCCTGAAAACCAATAATTTATTATTTCCAGTGTAATTTCCATTTCATTACGTACCTTTCTGAATTGTCCTCTTGTTCTCCGCAATAAAAACATTTCTTTCTTGTGTTAATATGTTGGTTGGGGGATAATTGGGGCTCATCGTGATGAACTTTGTAAAATGAAACCCGCTGATATTGACTTTCAAAAGGATGTCTTAGTAATATCTATTCCAAAAACAAAAACTAGGCTTTCTAAGAACATTTACTCATATGCCATGGATCGACAAATTGCAAAAATATAAAGATCTTCGAAAATCTAATAATCAACGATTTTTCCTTACATACACCAATGGAAAATGTGTTAATACTCCCGTGGGGATAAACACTATCGGCAAAATCCCAATGAAAGTTACAGAATTCCTCAAGCTTCCTAAACTTTAGACCTTTACTGGTCATTGCTTCCATAGAAGTTCGCCCACGTTGTTGGCCAATCGTGGTGAAGGTTTGGTTGGTATCAAACAACATGGAGGATAGACATCTTCAACAGTGTGTGAATCGTATATTCATCAGGATTCACTACGAAACAAAATTGAAATTACCAACAAAATTAAACCAAGTCAACCTACACACTTGTTAACTAACGAGAAATCAACATCTTTATCCTACAAATTTGTTGACATAGAAGGCCCAAACAAATATTCCATTACCACAGAAGTTGCCGTAGTTGAAATTAAAGAATGTACCAAGTGTGTCGTAAATGTGCAAATGTTTAATAATTGCACTTTTTCATTTTCACCTGAAAAACATTGATTACTCTACTATTTTTAGTTATTTAGTTAGTATCTTTCCAGATAGTTTAGTTTCGTTACAAAATAAAATAATAAGAACGATTTATTTCTATTTGTCGGGTTATGATCTGTTTACAAAAAGCAGTTACCATTTCACTACTTACTTTCTTTGTGTCTAAAGGCTGAGAGTAAACGTATTTAATAACTTTCGTTATAATCAATCATCAATAAAAATACAATTTATATGAATACCAAACCAGCATTGAGAGATTGTTTGCCATCATTCACTCTATGATTGACAAACTGAAAAATTAAAATAATAATTTAAGAAAAACGAAAGCTTTGTGTTTAGTATTACTTACGGTTTAGAATTGTGTTCTTTATCCCAAAGATTACTTTATCTTAAAAAGGCATTTTTGTAGTGTTGATAAATAATTTGTGGACAGCAGGACGGTACCAACCTAACAAAAATTTTCCTATTCTATCGCAAACTAAAAATTTCCCGTGCATCGAAAATAACCGGAAAATCAGTAATCTTAGGCTATGAGTACAAAAAGTATTTTTCTGTGAATGAATGTTCAAGGAATGAATGAAATGTGTTATTGGAAAAGGTACATTACTTGACGTGCCATGTAAAACAAAAATGTTATAATTTTTATTTAGAGATGACTTAATAGTTAGTTTTTGCTTGGTTTAAAACTAAAATAACACTCAATGCGGCGGTGAAAGGGTTCTTGGTACATGTAAAATTTGACGTAAAGACAGCAAGAAAATCTTTTAAATAAGATTGGCGAGTTATGCGACGGTTTCCAAACTAAAAATCTAGCGCGTTCTAATAAAGAAAAAAATCTATCTAATTTGTATTTAAAAATACTATCAAAAAAATCACGGACCGTTAGTCTCAATAAATTTTTCCATTCTTAAAGAATTTACAAAAATATTAATTTAACATATTTTCTTCTCAAATAAAATTTATTTGTAATTTAATTATACACAACGTTTGTTTAAACTATTTCTTAATCTAATAAGTAATTACTGAAATATGACATAACGTGACACTAATTGTTTTAACAGCATCTTTAAGAATAACGGTTATACAAAAGTAGTAGTAAAATGAAAGTGGTTGGAAATTTTACTATCTATAACTTTAATTTGAATTATTTTCATTAAAACGCACACTTCTTTTTCCCTTTTTTGAGCATTTCAACTTTTAGTCTGGCTCAAACAAGAGGGTGCGTCATTTGCTTTAAGGAAACAGGTACAAAAACAAATACATTCGCCTTAACTTCGGGTAAACAGTTGACTTAAGTTAATCTGTCTTTATGGTACTTCCAGTCAATACCAAACTACAGTTACTAAATGTGTTTTTACTACGTATCGTTTTTTTTTCACTTTCTCTATCAATAGTTCTACACTTTTTGAATAAAGTTTCGGGATCTAGGTATACATAATTTTTATATTACCTGTAATACAATGGTTGTGTTGTTTATTATTCTGAGCAGAAAGTTTAATAAATAATTTCATTAGTAAATACAATACTTTGATAAAATTATTTTTACAGACTTCATAACTATTACATTTAGCTGAAAAAACTTTGTAGAAGTTTGTAAAAGCACTTATAACTTTTAAACAGTCAACTACAGTTATATACGAAACTATATTATTGCTATATCTATTTAAATAGTTATTCTTATTATTTATATAACTACTCTTCTTAAGTAATATAAAAACAACAATATTTTATTTGGGAGTATATGTTATTATTTAAACAATTTGTTCGTAACACAAAATTATAAACTAAAAATGCCATCAGTTAACTGTAACGGCATTTCTTAGTTTATACTATTAATTACGTGTTCTTTATACACGAGATGTCGTAAGACACTCATTTCACTTAAAAAGAATTATGTCAATTAAATTTTACCGTATAATTATCGGGATAGTGAGTATATTAATGTTTAGCTGTAGGGTGTAGCCACTTATAATTTTGCACAGGTTGCACTTTTTTGTTATTGGTTCACTTTGAAGACATTTAAAAAAATCTTATTAAGACTCTATTTTATACAAATCTACACATTCTTGATAAGTAAATTGATAATTTGAATTTGTTCATATTCGTAACTCTAGTTTATTGAAATATCAAATGTTTTACAAATTTTTTTGTGGACGTAGAAAAAATATTGTACATAATTCGAGTGGTAAACTTTTTTATTCATCGCTTTGTGAGTCGTACTCAAACATCCCGCTCAAACTGGAAATACTGGTTATTATCTACAATACTTAGTATGCTTAATAACACTGTTCTAAATGTAAAAAGTTTCAACAATACGATATAAATATTAAAATTCAAAGTATTCTAAAAAACATAGTGCGATGAAAACAGGGAGTACTTACGTATTGAAATATAATTTTACTTTGCGATATCATTGCAATTCACAAAAATGAACAAAAGTTCAATTTATTTTATGCGGCTGAAATTTTGCATATGACCTAAACTTTTTTTCAGTCGATTTTTTGATTTCAAGTGACTACCAATTTTAGTAAATTTTCTGACAAAGTAAAATTTCGAAACTGCTGATTTCACAAAAGTATATCAATACTCATTAATATTTCTATGAAATTCATTTTATTCCGATGCTATCAGTATCAAACATTAATGAAACATTTGTAAATTTGTACATGCACAAAATTTCAGTAATTTTATTTTTTCTAATATTTTATGAAAGCTTGAAATATTCAATTTAATTTTTATTAAATTACATCATTTGAAACCCACTCTGAATCAGAAAGCGTACACTTTATTTCGCACTTTAGATAACTTTGTTAAAATAGATGACGCAAAACCATTTTTCGTATTGTGACCCTTACGTAAGGGTACATCTTCATTTTTTAAAGCACGTATTATTTGAAACAAATTATCATTAATTTCGTTTATTTATACTAAGTGTGTACTTATCGATTCCCAGTTAGACAGTTGAGAAAAAATAAATAATAACACACCAATTTTGTTTATACAGGGTTTACATTAAAATCACCGACAAACGGGTTTGTTTAATTTATTAAGTTGATGCAAGCTTGCATTTGAAAGGAAGAGGGCATTTTGAACAAAATATATAAAAAGATTTTTTATTTTCTTAATAAATAGTTAATTGCGATATAAAAACACGACAAATTTTGGTTTTTACGGAATAATGTGTTCGTTTACTTTAATGGAAATATTTCAAAAAACGGTCAAAAACTGGTAAGTATGGTTTTATTTGCAGAACTGAATGTTAAACCTAACGAAAACAATTTTAAAAAAAAAAAACAGGGGTTTACCTTTTTCATAATTTAATTTGACTGAATTTGACTGGTAGGGTCAAAAATACTACTGAAACAATTTACTTTAGTTTTTATTAAATAATGTGGTTGTTTACGTTAATGCAAATATGTATTTCATAAACAGCGTGTCAAATCAAAAAATGTTCAGTATAATTTTTTTGCTGAATTATATATTAAAACTAACAAAATAATTTTTTTCTTACTTTGAATTGAGACTTGAAGTATTTTCCGCCACTGAATGGACCAAGGGGAGTCAAATTGATGTGATTATTTTATCTTTTTTTATCTCTTTCTATTGACCAAGAATATAATAATTACGGATTCATAAGCGAGTAAGTATTCTATTCTTAAGCCTCTCGGTAAACTTTTATCGAGAAACAGAAATGAAACTTTTTCCAAGGTTTTGTTTTTTTTTAATTATAATATAGCTGGCTCTGCAATATACAATGCAATACACAGCTAGGTTATTATAGTACAATTTACTAAGAACTAACTACAGACATAAATGTTTGATCCTGATAATTTACACTTCAATCTTAGGTTGACATTGATTTGAGTTTATATACAATATTTAAATTAAATTAGGTCCTGTGGTAGTTTACCCCTTAAGGCGCGTATGAATCTTTTTTTCACCTAGATTTAATATGTTAACACTTAAACACAAAGATAGATTTTGAAAAATTTTTACTGTAGATTTATTAATGTACTCTGAGATTTGTAGAACACTTAATTCACTGTGAACTTGATTATTACGGACGAACTAAGGGCAGTTGATGGCGATTCTGAGAATTTTATTCTGGATTATTTGCAGTTTCTTCATGTTTGTTTTAGATGTGTTGCACCATACAGGAAATGCATATGTAAGAATTGGTATGAGGATTCCTTTGTAGATAAGTACCGCACATTCAGATCTCAGGTGAGAATTGCGATTAATAAGTGGATATAATGCATCCAGTTTGTAGTGGCACCCGTTGAGTTTTTTATTGACATGGAATCCCCAGTTCAATTTTGCGTCCAAGTGCAGCCTAAGTATTTAACAGCTGAATCCTTTGGGTTCCAATCTAGTTCATTATCATTTATTTTTATTTTTGTAATTTGGTCATATCTCTTGAGGGTTAAAATTTTTGTTTGGCATTTATTAAAATTTATTTTAATTTTCCATTTCTGAAACCATTCTCCTATTATACTTGTACAGTTTTGGAGGAGTTCAATTGCCGTATCAACACAAGATCTCTGTGTAATTATTGCCGTATTATTAGCGTACATGGTCAGCGTTGAGTTGGGGACTGTAGGTGCGTCGTGAACAAACAGATTGAATAGAGTGGGACCTAGAATACTACCCTGGGGAACTCCGACCCGTATAGGTTTTGAACTAGATAAAGTTGAATTGATCTGGACTATAAAAGTTTTGTTAGTGAGGAAAGAGTAAATGATCTTGATTAGGTAACTTGGAGTGTTTAAAAGTCCCATTTTGTATAATAGTCCGTTATGCCAGACCTTATCAATAGCTCTTTCTAAGTCCATAAATACAACCGCCGTGTACTCTTTCTTTTCAAACCTTCTTTTAATTATTTCACTTATTCTAAGAAGCTGGTGAGATTGGTTTGGAAGCCAAATTCGTGAGGAGGAATTGTATCATTTTGCTCTATGTCATCTTGTAGTCTTGAGAGTATCATTTGTTCAAAGAGCTTGGCTAGAGTTGACAGAAGACTAATAGGTTGATAGTTGTCAGGAATATCCTTCTGTTTTTCTACTTTATATATAGGGAGCACATTTGCATTTCATTTGTTTTAAGGTCAGCTCCAGGAGTTTTACGCTTAGGTAATATTATTATATAACTTTTGATTTCTTGGACAGATGTAGGAGCTATTTCATGGTTATCTTGTAACTGTATATTTTCTACTGCACTTGTTACCAGCCTATCAAAGTCTTGTTTTGCAGAATTTGGAGTAAAGACTTGTTTAAGATGAGTTGCTAATAAATTGACCTTTTCGTCTTCAGAGGAGTATCTGGTAGTTTTTGATATTATAGAATAGATTATGCTCGGTTGTCTTAATATCCGTTTGGTAGCAAACCACATAGATGAGTCACCGGGTTTAATGTCTTTAAGGTAGGAATTGTATCTTTGGATTCTGAGACTATCAAGTTCTTTCTTTACTAAATGACATAGTTGGTTGTACAGTTTTTTAAGGTATGGTAGTCGGTGTCTTTGCCAGTTCCTTCTGTACCTATTCTTTTGCTTAATTAAGTCAAGTATGGAGTTTTGTTATGCTCAGCAATTTTCCTTTGCTTCCAAGGTGTAGTTGATTTTTGGATACTTGCTTGCAACGCTGATGTGAATTGTAAGACGGCGTTGCCTGTTTTAGTGGGAAGTTTAAGTGGTCCAATCCAACAGAGTTTTTAATTGAGAGTGGACTGAAATTGATCTTAGTCGTTTTTTTAAGTTAGGGCGTGGAGGTATTATTATGGGGGTATTTTGGAAGCTGATAGGGAGATTATCGGAGTCCAGTTCAAAAACTATTGTTTGAGACACTAGATTATCAATATTTTTATGCACTATAACGTCCAAAATGTCAGGTCGATGGTCTGTTCGGTATGGATGATAAGTGTAGTCATCAGGAGCTGGTACCGTGGTTGGTCATAATGTTGTGCAGCTTGAACCCGGCAGGATTACTAACACGACAACTCCAAATGGTATTTTTAGTATTCAAGCTCCTACAACTAACGTGGGCTTATTTGTGTTAAAAAGTACACATATTTTGTCTTCTTCAAGCCGCTTGTTTGGAGGTTTGTATGCAGCTGTTAGGGTTAAAAATTTACTACTTTTTATGCGTATTTTAATAGAAATGGATTTTATGTTTTGGAGAACACCCATATGAAGTAGGTGGTGGCAGAATTTCTTTTTGATTATAATTGTAACTCTGCCTGATGCTATTACGGCTTCTCGGTCTTTCCGATATACTTGGTATTCAGGAAGTATTCCATTCTTATTTCTCGAGGAACAGGAATGAAACTTTTTTCGAGATTTGTATACTATTTTATTCACAATTAGCTATTTAAAAATTAATAAAATGTATCATCATGTTATCAATTATTTCGGCAAAATACTAATATTTAGAAGGCGATGCACGGTTGTTATTTAATTATATTGTTAAAAAAAAATTATATAAAACTTGCGTTTGCTTAGTTAGTACAACTTAAAAAAATGTCGGATAGTAAAATTGAGTGTACTCCCCCGGAACTGCGGCAATTCGCCGAAAAATTAACATTAGATCTTCTACCAGAGAAAAGCAAATTACGATACGAAAAAACGTATAAAGGTTTCCGCGACTGATGCTCCAAGAAGGAGGTGCAAAAGTACACTTCCGAAAATTTCTCTTAGTTTGTTTTGGTGATATGGCAAAAACTAAAAAACCACCTTCCATGTGGTCTCAGTACTCGATACTCAAAAGTAGTATTAATTTGAAGGAGAATGTTGATAACTCGAAATATTTCAAATTAATAGCATATTAAAAAAAACTAAATCTGGGATATCAACCTAAAAATCAAGCACATTTTCCAAAGAAAATATTAAGTTTTTTTTAAAAACGCACTATCTGAGTTCCTGCCATGTAAAGTATGAATTGTAGGTATTCATTTCTTGGCTTTTTCATTGTTTTTAATATTTTAGGCTGCTTTAGCTATTGGTATCTCAAGTGCATGCAGAAGTGATGAGCTGTTCAAAATGAAAACAGGAAATATACATTTTTAAGAAGAGAGAGCTATTGTCATAATTCCAAATACAAAAACGTACCAGCCAAGATCATTTGTCGTGATTGATACTAAATGGCTTGTAATTCTAAAGTTTTACATTATTCTACGTAACAATGTTAAGGGTGGTCGATTTTTCTTGCAAATGAGATACGGCAAATTGACAAAACAACCCAATGGTCATAACTCCATTGCGCAGATTCCTAAAAAAATTGCAACTTATTTCAAACTAAATGACGTAGATACATACACTGGTCACTGTTTTCGCTGCACAGCAGCAACTATATTTGCTAATAGTGGAGGAGATATTCTTAATTTAAAAAAATTTGGAGGTTGGAAGTCGAGTATGGTGGCTGAAGGTTACGTAAGCAGCTCCTTAGATGGGTAATTAAAAACTGCTAGCATGTTTTCTACTAAAGATTCTGTAGCTGTAGAAAATATGCCCGACGTATCTGTTCCAGGTCCATCAACTCAACAGTTATTTCTGGAAAGAAGACTTTCACCAAAGCATTTTTCTTCATGTCGAAAGTCACGACAATTCTACAATTAATATTTATTTTAATAAGCAGACACACATGTTAGGTCACAAGACAGTTTCAATTTTAATTTTCTAAGATGAACAATCAAAAACAATTCTTAATGAAGGAAGTTCTAACTTCTTTAGTTTCTAATATTATTTGTACTATATAAGAGCTCTTCTAGGTGGAGGTGGGAATAATATCAACTCAGTAAGTTGTAATTGCCGACGTTTCGCTTACCGTTGTGTGGGCTTTATCAAGGCTTGACTTAACTACCAACTCGTTTTTGTAAACCAGTCACCGTATACCGCACTTAAGTATACACCTCTGATGAGCTCACAATAAGAGCAAAATTCTGCATCAGGTGTTCTTTTGTTGCGTGTGTACTTCTGTACAAGTTATCTTGGCTTTATCGGCAACGTGTGTTACAAGCATTAAAGCTATCGCTTAGATAGCGCTTTGCACTTTAACACACACATAGTTTATACTATTCATACGTGTCAATGTTTACACGAGATGTCGCAAGACACACATTTTACTTAGTATAAATAATATGCTCGTCATTCATTTACAACAGTACAATTTTTACGAAGTTGAAAAATCGATTAAGCTCTTCAATAATAATTGTAGCTTACTTAATAATGACCAATAACATAATTAGATTTTGTAACAAATTACTACTGACAAGCATAATAAGCATTTCACAGTTGTACTTGGCGAGTTTGGCACATACATACGCAAGAACTGGGTTTTGCGTATTTTTATTAAAATAATAGCAAAATTCGTACACACTTCATATAATTTCTTGAGAGTGATCTTTTTTCTCGTCATAAATTGTGTAATACTTGTACAAACCATATCTTTATTATTATAAAATCAAAATCCATGTAGTAAGTGTATGAAATCAGTTTTGAAGTGTCAAAAGTCAGCACTTGTAGCGGAAGTATTTTTATGAACGTGTAGTTTATAAGACGGTGGCGCCGAAATAGGTTGGAAAGAGGCTACTTTCGGACCGATTGCTGGTAATTACTGACTCGTGTTTTTACCTTTTCGCAATGTATCCTTGAAATCTCTTACTTTCCAACGTTCAAAAACCTGTATGTTACTAACTAATTGTGAATAAACTATATAAGAAGGGCGTGCACAATAATACAGCTCACTCAAGACCAAATTAATAAAATTCATGTTTTTTAAATCCAAAATTTTTTTATAATTTGAAAATACAATTATATTTATATTATTTAGGAAGCAAATTAATAAAATTTTGTAGATTTTAAGAAGAAAATAACAAACTACGAACCCAGAATTTGACCGTTTGTAAAGCCTGTACTTTTTGTAATAACTTAATTTGCAAAATTAACGTTACAAATTTGAAAATCGATAGTTCTAAGTATAGCAGCCCGTACAATATTTATTCTGCAATAGAATATGATACCTACGTTATCTATTCTAGTATAATTTTGATTAAAGTTTGAATTCTCTTACTACATTACATCTTCCAAAATATGACTTACACTAGCTTACGTCTAAAATTTCTAGTTCAACATACTTTTAAAACTAATATTCTATTTAAGTTAACTCGATCATAACTGAACAAATAAGACCACAAACAAACGACCTTACTGATTATGAAATACAGAAATACGTAGAAAGTGACGCAGATGTTATCTAAATTTGGGATTACTTTATGTACATTCTTAACATTTAAATAACGTGAAGGGTTATATTATCTCAGTTGTAATTAGAATAATGATAGCTTCAGATATTTCTAGGAGCCAATATGTTTATTCGATATAATATCACAATACCTTGATTTGTAATCAAATACATTTTTTTATTAAAAAAAATTTTTGAAGACAAGTTACCAATTTCAATTAAACTTTTTTAATTTAATCAAATTTTTAATTATGATATAAAAGTTCCCAATATTGTATTCATCCAAAAAGGTATTGGGAAGATAAATGGAAAATTTTATTTACGACTATAACGAGGTCGAGTTATCTTTGTTTAGATTATTTCAGGAACCGAAAATCAAGCGTCTCTACATCGTTCCGATAAGCGAAAATCAAATTTGCGTTTTAGTAAGAAATGGTTTAAACAAAAGCTATAGACAATATAATTTCCAACAACTTTTTTACCTCACTTTTTTTGTAAAATTGATACTGGTGGAGATATTGTTACAATAAATAGTGTCACGTGATTGTTATATCTAGGTAATTACTTATCGGATCAAAAAATAGTTTAAACAAAAATTGTGTATAATTAAATTATAAACATTGAAACAAACTTGTGTAACGGCTTTTTTTGGATACATGGAATATGCCCAAAATCTAATCAGATTTGCAGAATTATAAATATGGTCTATACACAAAGTTTTATAAAAGTCGGTCGGGTGGTTATCTTGATGTCTCGTTTACATTCGAACGGACGGCAGGCCGACCGGCCGTCGGACATAAATTTTTTTTTGCTTCATTATAACGTACTAACTCTAATTCGTCGGAAAAAGTGAAAAAAATGTATTAAAATTTTTGGTTTAGAAACCATCGTATAACTCTCTATCTTATTAGATAAGATGTGGAGTAAAAAGTATAATATTCAAAATTTTTATGAAATAACCTGTCAGATTTGACAAGAGGCAGGAGTAAACCAAACGGACGTGGTTTCAAGTGATATAAAGTGTTTACAAAAGTATTGGAGTTTATCAGGACAGTCGTGTGATTAAATAAAAGTAAAAGTACAAAGAATTTATTGTATTTCATTTATACGGATAAATTAAAATCTAAACATAACGATAATTCGGTAACCGCAAAGTGGATGAGGGTGGAAAGTAAAGGGAAAAAAAGAGCTGATAAGAGCGCAAATAATAGCAGTTGCAAAATCCTTATCGGACAAGCCAGACTAGCAAAAAAAATACCTTTACCTTGAGGGAAACAATTATAACGAAAATATGTCGGAATCAGAAGGAACGTCGTCGGAAAGAAAAGAAAAGGTCAAGAGACACTAGAAGAAGTATAGAGAAAAAGTGCGAGAGTTAAAAAATCGCCAGGAAAAGAAGTAGGAGAAAAAGCGGAAGAGGGCGTGAGAGAATTATGTGTAGAAATGCTGAAAGAAATAAGAATGATGAGAGAAGATCAAGAAAAAATAATACAAAAATGGTGGAAATGAATGAGATATTTAATAAAGAGATGGAAGAAATGAGAAAGGAAAAGCACAAATTAGAGGTAAAGGTAAATAGAATGGAAAATTATATACAATGGATGGAAAAGAATGGAGGAGATTGAAAGAGAAAAGAGAAGAAACAACCTTGTGATAAAAGGAATTGATATGGAAGAAAAAGAAAAAAGTAATAGGCAAGATGGAGAAGTTTATTAAAGAAAAATTTGGGGTGGAGAAGAAAGTGAAGGAAGCGAAGAGGATAACACAAGGGATTATAATAGTTAGGATGAGATCACACAAAGACAAAATGGAGATAATTAAGAAGAAGGGGCTGCTTAAAGGACAAATATTTATATGGACGACGACCTGACAAAGAAGGAGAGAGAAGTACAAAAGAAGCTGAGAGAAGAAGCAAGAAAATACAGAGAACAAGGGAAATGGTAACAATAGGGTATAAAATAGCCGAAGTTGGAAGTGGAATGAGATAATAAGAAAAACAGAGATAAACGGCACAAAAACTAGTAGGTTGGGATGAGGTCAAACGAAAGCAAGACAAAAGGCAAAATAAAAGACAAAAAGTGAAGCAACGAGAGTTAATGTTTTGGAATGTGGCGGAAATTAAAACAATGGGGTTAAATTTTGGAAGTACATAGAGAGTTCGATATGGTAGGGTTAACGAAAACATGGTTAGAAGAGAGAGAATGGGAGGAATGGAAAAGAAGTTACCAGAAGAGCACATTTGGAAAATACAATTCAGCGACAAGAAAAGAAAAAAGGAAGACCCAGAGGTGGAATTCTAACAGGAGTTAAAAAGACTGGTCAACACAAGAGGTAGACGAGAAAGTGCAGAAGAAAGGAATCATGGTAAATTACATGGAAGGAAAAGCAAAGGAAAAGTATAAAGTGATAACGGTATATGGACAGAATATGAAGCAGATAAGAAACGATATAGAAGCATTGGAAAAGGAAAAAGAAAGGAGAATTACAATTATGGGAGGGGATTGAAATGCAAGAATTAGAGAAAAAGGTGGAATGTTAGTAAACGGAATAGAGAGGAGAAGAGAGAGCATGGATAAGAAGATGAACAAAGAAGGGAAGGAGTTGTTGGATCTTTGTAAGGAAAAGGATGGACAATACTGAACGGTAATATAGAGGAAGGGGGTGGAGGTCAATACACATATATAGGAGAAAGGGGACAAACAATCATAGATTACGTGATAGTAAATGAAGAGGGCTGGAGGAAATAAACAGTTTCAAAGTTGGAAATAGAGATGAGTCGGACCATCAGCCACTAGAAGTGAAACTAAAGGAGAAAAGTTGGGTTAAGGAAATAAATGGATAGAAAGAAACATATGGACAGAGGAGAATACGAGGAAATATTGCCAAAATTGGAAAAGGTGGAAGAAGTGGAGAAAGGGTTGAGAGAGATAAAAGAGAAAATGCAAAAATAACGGAGACAAAAAGATACCGAAAAATAGATGGTAAAGAAAAAAGGAGAGAAATAGTGGAATAAACAATGTAAAATGAAGAAAAAAAGATGAGAAGTAGAAGGAGAAAATTAAGAAGAGGGAGATAGAGATAGAAGAGTATAAGGAACTAAAAAGAGTATATAGAAAGGAATGTGAAGAAGGAAAAATCAAATATATGGAAGAGTTAGAAGAAAAATAAGGTTAATAAAGAGTGAGGAGGAGGTCTGGAAGATACTGAATAAGGTAATGAAGAAAGATGTAAAGAGAAAGGGTGAACTAAAGTTGAAAGAATGGAAAGAACAATGTATGGAATTGTTAGAAGAAAGAGAAGCATAAAGAAAAGGGAAACGGAACGAAATGAAGAAAGAAGAGAAATGAAAGAAGAAATTACAAAAGTGGAAATGGAGAAAGCGATAACTAAGGTAAAATAGGAAAAGCAACGGGCTCGGATGGAATACAAGGAGAACAATGGAAATTTACGGGTAAAAGAGCAAGAGAAAATATGAGAAGGATATTAAACAAGATTTGGAGAGGAGAAGGGTTCCCACAAGAATGGCGGGTGGCATTAATATGTCCAGTATACAAGGGGGAAGGGAAAAGAGACAAAAAGAACTATAAAGGAGTGAGCATATTGAACGCAGGTTACAAACTATATGCAACTATATTAAAGAAAAAGTTAGTAAAGGAAATAGAAAATAAAGAAATTATCGGAGACTGGCAAGCGGGATTCAGAAAGAAAAGGAGAACAATAGATAATATCTACATATTAAAGCAATTAGTAAATAATGTGATAGAGAAAGAAAGGGGAAAGGTATTTGCGCTGTTTATAGACATCAAAGCTGCCTTTGACAATGTAGACAGAAAGAAATTGTGGAAAGTGCTAAGGAAAATGAGGTGGAAGAAGATATGGTATGGAAGCTAGAAGAAATATACAAAGAAACTAGATTTAGGACAAAAGTAGACGGAGAAGTAAGCGGGATGTTTATATCGGAAAAGGGATTAAGGCAAGGGTTTCCGCTCAGCCCGCTGTTATTCGCAACATATATAGCAGATTTTGAGAAAGAAATGGAAAGAAAACAAAATGGAGGAATTGTAATAGGAGGAGTAAAGGTGTGGATGTTGGTATACGCGGACGATATGGTGATGGTGGCAAAAGAAAGAAGGAGATGGAAAACATGATGAAAACAATAAAGAACTACTTGGACAAGAAAAGTTACAAGTAAATGTGAAAAAAGCTAAATTGGTTGTGTTTCAAAAGGAAGAAGGGGGAAGAAGAAATAAAGACTGGAAATGGGGGGAAGAGAGGATAAAAAGTGTGAAGGAAATAAAATATTTGGGATACACGCCGATGTATAACAATAAGGATGAGGTGCACATATAAACGAGCTGGCGAGGAAAGGAGAAAAATACTAAGGCAGGTGAAAGGGTATTTGGGAAATATATAGAAAAAAGAAGGTGGATATTTGATAGGCTGATAAAGAGTGTAATGATGTACAAAGCAGAATTATGGGGGTGGAAAGAATGGAGTAAGCTAGAAAAATACAAGAAAAATATTGGAGATGGGTATTAGGATTGGACAGGGAAACACCGGGGTATATTGTGGAAAATGAGTGCAAGATTGAGAAGATAAGAATACAAGCAGAATAAAGGGCGATAAGATACGAGGAAGAAATGGGAGAAAGAAAAGAATACAAAATACTACAAGAAAGTGGAAGGAGGTGAAAGAAAGGAAAATAAAATATAGACAAGACGACAGGAAGTCGTATTATGAAAGAGTGGTGTATCCGACTGAGGAAGTAGAGAGAAGAAGACGGCAGGGGTGGAATATAGAAAAGGAAATGGTAGAAAGGGATAAGGATACTCAAAAACAAGAAAGAATGACAAAAATAAAGGAAGGAAGATACAATACTAAATACATGGAAATTATGACAGAAGGGATGCCCAAATATTTAAAGGAAGACAGGAAGTTGAAAAAAAAGATGATAGCAAGATTTAGATGTGGGAACGAAGAGTGGGAAAACAGATACTGGTGGGAGGACAGTAAAAGAATGTGTAGGCTATGTGGGGAGGAGTGGGAAAATGTGGAGCACATGAGCTTGAGGTGCTCTGAATTGAGAGAAGAAATGAGAGAAAAAAAGGTGATATTGTCAGAGAAAGGAGAAGGAAAGAAGTAGATGGAGCAGATACTGCAAAGAAGAAAGAAGGTGAAAAGAGAGTGAAAAAAGAAGAAAAAAAAGTTGGTTTTATTTTTTATTTTTGTTTTCATTATGTAAAGTGGGGTTAAGGTGTAAATACGAATCATTTGTAATATAAAAAGCAAATTAATACTACTGTACTGTACTGTACTGAATAAAACTTAAGAATATTGATTGTTTTGATTTATGTAACACATTTATGTAATTGCGAGTTGCGGATTTTTGAGTAAGAGTTAGATACCTAAAATCTTACCATTAGAAAGTTTATGAGATTCTTCGTTCAATGGCACATAAAAATTAGTTATTTGAAAAAATTCAAGTTATCCATGAATTTTGGGAATTCAATTTAAATAACTGAGTACCCAAAACCTAGCGAGGTTGAAAGGTAAACAATTAGCTGTAGTTAGCACTACACGCCTGTGTTTTGTAACCTTGCTAAGGTTTTGATTGTGTAAGATATTTTAATTACAAAAATGGAATACCATGGGATAAGAGAGACTCCACTCAAGTGGTTTGCATCTTACCCAAACAAAAGAAAACAATACGTCAATTAAAAAAATAAAAATTCAAATACAAATAATGTCATGCACGGAGTTCCACAAGGATCGGTTCTTACACCAATGCTATTTTTATTATTTATAATCGATTTAACAACTTTGAATATCAACGGCAAAATAACATTATTCGCCAATGAAACCAGCATCACGTGGAGATTCTCACAATTGAAATCGCTGCAAAATTCAATAAAAGAAGACATTCTAGCACTGAAAATGTGGTGTGACTCAAACTGCTTAAGTTTAAATGCAGTAAAAACCAAGGCCATGTGTTTCAAAGGAAAATTAAATCCGATAGTGTTAGATGACAATAATATAATTCAAGTTGCTAAATTGACTATGTTTTTAGGTCTTACTTTGGACAATTCTCTGAAATGGTCGCCGCACATTGATACTTTAGTAAATAAGTTGTCTTCTACATGTTATGCATTAAAAACAATCTCTAGTGAACTAAATGTAACCACCGCTAGGACAACATATTTTGCTCTTTTCGAATCTCTATTGCAATATGCATTACCGTTTTGGAGTACCTGTTGTAAATAGAGATTTAACATAATATTTAAATTACAAAAATGCTATTAGACACATTTTCAGACTGAAAAAAAGATACTATTGTCAAAAATACTTTGAAAAATTCAAAATTTTAACTCTTCCGCTATTATTCATTTTAGAAACCGTTAGTTTTATTCATAAACATCTGCACAATTTTCCGCAAAGGCAAGTTCATTCACATAATACTAGAAACTCCTCTTCTTACAACCTTAGCTTAGATACTCCAAATCTATAATGTACTAAAAACTCTATCATGTATAGTGGTAAAAAATTATACAATCACCTACCTTCTTACAAATCAATGTATCCCCAAACTAAATTTAGAAAAACGATAAAAATATTTCTGATTGACAGACCATTATATCAAATCTCTAATTTTTTTTTGTGTTACTTTTAATAATAATAACTAATTTTAATTTATATAAAATTTAGTGATTTAAGGTATTTGATACAGTATGTCCCCAGATGGGGTTGCCAAGAGGAAAAACTTTTTTATTTTTAATTTTTCGAGAAAAATGTATTCTTTATAAAAGTTTTGCTTGTTTCAAAACTTCGGAACCGGCTCTCTTTTGTTCTAATTTTCTTTCTACTCTAGAAAAAAATGGAAAAATAAGTTCATTTAGTTAAAAATGTTTCAAAGTCCGAAAATTAGATCTCGTTTTCATGGCAACCGATGACAAGATTATTGACTTTTATTTATTAAATGACAATGTGGTTGAAAGAACAACAAATTTAAGTAATTCAAATAACGGATAATCAATATTATCGAAATATTGTATTTTCTGATTAAGTGGGTTATTCCGAACCGAATCCATCACACACAGCGTCATCTTTATTCCAAACTATCTTAGTTTTTTTTTTAATATGGAGCCTGTGGTTAAATTTTCTTGATTAATTTTTGTGCACCACATTTTGATATGAAGACATCCTTGAATTTTTGGTTAAACTCCTCAATAAATTGTCGAATTGCTTTATCACTTATGCCCTAACACTGAATAAGGTAATTTCGTTGTTCTTTTGACAACATTGTCATTTAATGAATAAAAATCAAAAATCTTGTTATCGGTTACCATGAAAATAAGATCTAATTTTTCGGACTTTGAAATATTTTCATCTAAATGAACCTATTTTTCCATTTTTTCTAGAATGAAAAGAAAAATTAGAACGAAGAGATCCGGTTCCGCGGTTTTGAAACAAGCAAAACTTTTATGAAAAATACATTTTTCTCGAAAAATTTAAAATAAAAAACATTATCCTCTTGGCAACCCCATTCGAGGACATACTGTATATTGACTATTTATATACTTACTTTGTATTTGGTTGTAATTAACTTTTTAATTGTGTTTATTTTAAACTAAGAATTTCTGTGATAAATGTATTTGCGATAATGCATTTTATTTCTATTTTATGTTTTTTGTCATTATGTTTTGTCCAAGAAATGTTGTAAATTTCAGTGACAATAAAGCTGTTTTTGATTTGACATGTAACGCGTATTAAAACTGCAATATCCCAGTTAAATAAATTCCAGGATAACTAAGTTATTTAATTTTTCGAATCGTCAATTTTTCCGAAAAAGTTAAATAATGTAAAAACCCTTTATTTTAGACATTTTGTTGAATGCATAAAGTTACATTAAAATTTTCCAAGAAATCCAAACTTGTAATAAACAATGGGTAGTTCTATTTAAAAAAAACATAAAAGACATATTTGGTATGTCGTACTTGTATGGAACACCCTGTACAAACAAAAATAATTTAAAAATGTGTAGCTCATTGATTTGCACAACTTTCATAACGAAAGTTTTTTTTAACTCTAATATTTTCCGAGATATCCACCTTCCACGCACTAATGTGTCACCCTGTATATTTAAACTATTAAAACTCCAAGTTTAAATATAAGTTTAACACCGTAGAGCAGATGTTTTAGCAAAGAACATTGGTTTTAGCTACTATAAGATATTTGGGAAACGTTATAACAATGAATATGGTAGGAGTGTAGCTAAAACAACAAATTTGAAGAGATTTATTATACTATGAAAGTATTATACATTTCAAGTACTTTTAGAATTGATTATCTTCATTGTTGCATTGTTTTCTATTATTAAATATCGTGATCTTGTTGAATCCTGTTATTAATTCTTTTTTCGTTCAACGTGAACATTGCTTTTCCATAAGCAGAAATCTATATACAAATATTTTTGAACTAACAGCAAACAAAATTGAAAATGTTATACCTTTTTGTCGACATCGTTCCTTTTATTTGGCGTCTTGTCACCATTTTTAGTTTGTGTTAGTTTGAATCCAAATTTAACAAACTCCTGGTAAAAAAAACTTGTGTGTACATTTATTTTTACATTTACAAAATCTTTTGAAACAAAGAAATTTTTTACATTGACACAAGGTACTTCCGTATCTTGTAATATCTCCGATATCTGCTCAGGAACAAACACATCTCTGTTTATTTGCGCAAATGAAACATCTTTAACTTTTTTCTGAATTAGAATAAAAAATGTTTTTGTCGTCAGCATACAAATTAGGTACCATATCCGATTCAATATAATCAAAATCTGAAATTGAAGTTCCACCACCTGTCTGCATCCTGCATTGGTTTGCAATGTTCTCTTTTCACGTCTTTTTTAGTCTCTTTCATTGCTCCTTTCTACATGTTTGGTAATTGATTTTGTCTTTTGGTATAATAAATTAAACTCGTAATAACACGTTTATTTAATACACCGTCTCGATTAGTATATACATCACATCCTCCACCTTAATTTCTAATTACAATGAAATTGATACATAATTATTACAATAAAAATGATTATACATAAGTTAATCTCTCTGGCGGTCTAACACATCCTTTGGGACGACCTTCGCTTTTTTTTCGATTGGTAACTTTGTTGTAGAAAAACATTTTATCATTTGATTGCTGTGGCGTTTCCAAATGACATTGTCTAGTTCTGGAATTCTAGCTTTCCATAGTTCTTCTGTTTCGGAATGTATGACTTCTTGAGGTTTTTGGTCCTGCTGCGCTTGTAGAACTGAGACGTTACTGTTTCAAATACGTTATTATTTGCTCTAAATCTACACAGCAGGTTCAGGCCCGGCAAACTTCAGTGGAGGTGGGAGGGTCCACAATATTCTACTTAGAATTAATTAAAAAAAAAAACTTTTGGGCGCCAGTAGGCCAATATGTAACCACTTGAAACTATTACTTCTCTAACTAGGACCTACTCCAATTAAGCAACTGATATGGGTTAGAAGGGACGAAATCAAGGTACGAAAACTTCGGAAAATAAAAAAACAAGTTACCGCAATGATAACAACAAAACATAAAAAAAAAAAACAATGTAGAAATATGTTAAAAACGTACAACAAATAATAACAATAATAACTAATATTTCAAAATTTTTTGTTCACGGTTCAAATTAATTAAAAGAAAAATCATAAGGTAAGTAGGTATAGTCTTATCTGTTCGTTGCAGGTTCGGGCGTATCACGACGCTAGTGGCATGGGCGATCATCGGTGAACCTTGGGGTGAAGAATGATGAAGAATGGTACTCGATTACGGTAAATGATGTGTACTAACTGCTACTGATTGATTCTGCCTATTTAGATGTCGGCATCACGATTTCACCAAAATCCAGATGTAAACCCGAACAAGATACAGGCACTTATTTGAGTAATTAAAGCTCTTGTTTAATGTAATAACGACGCAATGATGTATTTTTTTGGGATATTGTTAATAAACAGATGTTTGCTTGCGTGCGAATAATCGTTCTAATCCTCAAAAAAGAGGTAAGACTGATTGCGTCCAAACACTATTGCAATTTTTTTTTAGTCTTAATTTATAGATCACTAGCTCAGAAAAACGATCTCACACTGTAGAGAATTTAATTACTACAACTAATTAAAATCCTTTAAAATCAACTAGTTAACAACAATTATCACACGCAACTTCTCAGCGCCACATCAAAAACGTCTTTCCCAAGCGTCCCGTATCACCACCTTTCGTTTCAGGAATTTGCCTTCTGATAACCAGGTAATAATTTCAAAAATTTTAGTGCCAAACTATACATAAAAGAGTGTATTTTCCACTAACCTAATAAACAAACAAGTAAAATGAGTTGCCTATGTATCTGGATTAAGTTTCTACAAATTATAGGATTTAATAATGAAAACGTTACAGAACCGCTACTGTTTCCAGTACTTGATTTAATTTGCATTACTTCTTCATCACCATCACAAGAGGCTGCAGCAGCAATTGAACACGAGGATTCCTTTTGCAAAGCAATCTCTAATGCGCTATTAAATTCGATGGTATCGAACAATGGGTCTTTAATTTCCCTTTAATTTGGATTTTGTAAATTCACAATGTGAACTCAAATATAGCAAGCGTACACTACATTCATTGATTGTTTTTATCGACGATTGTGTTGCTTCATAAAATTTATCGCGATGCGAGAAAACCATCACTTGCGACTTAAAATGTTTGTCCAATAAAGCAACAATTTCATTCAGTTACATTTTTTTGGTTTTTTCGGAATACATAAATTAAAAATTAATTTCCGGCCTCCGTCCAGAAACACTAACTTTACAATCGTCAAAATCGGCCGTAAAATCGTTGATTACCGGCCTAGGCCGGTAAAATTTACTAATGTTTGGTAACACGAGAGGGCAGGTCGATTGCGTCGCGTATGACACTTGACAAATGTTGAGAATATAACCTTTTAGCCTTCTAGGAATATAACCACACACATTTTCTCTGATGCAACATTTGACCAATATTTAACGCTCAATTTATGTTTAATTTTGGATTAAAATTGAACTAAAAATCAAGAATTTAAGGGGTTGCACTTAATCACAAATTGTAAAGTCCGAGTATGTTGAAAATTTTACAGTATGTAACATAAAAATTGTATTCGTATATACACTTTTACGAGGATATATTGAAAAATTCTTAGCCTACTATAGAACCAAACAAAATTTCAATGTCAAAACATTTTATTACTCAACATATTCCCCTCTTAATTGGATAAATTTATTACAGCGAACCTGCAACGTTTCTAGACCTTTCAAAAAAAATGTTTGTTCTTGCTCTGCAAACCAGACCTCCACAGCTTCTATTACCTCCTTGTTGGAAGAAAATGTACGACCTTTTAAACTTTTTTCAGTTGAGGAAAGAGGTGATAGTCGGACGGAGCCAAATCGGGTGAATAAGGGGGGTGTTCTAGTAATTCAAACTTTAAATCACGAATTTTTTGCATGGCAACATAAGATTTGTGTGCAGGGGCGTTGTCCTGCAAAAACAAAACACCTTTGGATAGCTTTCCGCGTCTTTTCTCTTTAATATTTTCCGGTAGAGTAGTCAGTAATGTCGAATAGTAAGCTCCAGTTATTGTTCTACTCTTATCCAGAAAATCAATTATGATTACTCCATGGCAATCCCAAAAAACTAAAACAAGAACTTGTCCAGCAGATTTTTGGACACGAAACTTCTTAGGTCTTGGAGAACCAGAGTGTCGCTAATCTGAAAAGTTCTGATAGAATTATTTTCTTGTCGGACACTGATGCAGCTGCAAGCAATCTTTAATCAATTGGAGAATTGTCAGTGCAGTAACATGTTAACTCCAGTTAAATGCGTCGACTTTCAAATTACTTGAATTCTACTAATTGTCAGGGTACCTATTTTTTTATTGTTTAGGATAGCTGATTTGAAGGATTTCGATTGAACGTGACGGTAATTCATAGCTACTCTGTTTGTGATTTCGATTTTTACGACACTATTTTGTTGTGATTTTAGTTATTGATTGACAATTTCAATGCATCTGATCGACTACGATTCTATTTTGCCTAATTTTTATTCCATTTTGGGCTATAGATGAATCATAAGTCTCGAATGTCGATTTGACCTAGTAGCAATATAGTAGTAAGTACATTTGTATAAGTTAATATTGGGTAAATTCCCATCATTTAATTTGATTTGTAGAGTCCCACTGCAAGAATAACTACCTTGAATTTGACGATTAGATAATTGTGAAAAGCACTAAAAATTTTGAACATCAATGAATGGAATGAAGTCGGTGTAAGGGAGAGCTGGACTTACTAACTAACTACAGTGCTTTTCAAGCCTCCATGTCGGTTTAATCAGATCGGCTTCCTATGTGCACAAATGTTAACGATGCTAAAAGCCATTATACTTTTGCAATGTAGGAAGTCCATGGTTTTACAACTTCTGAGTTTGTGCTCAAAGTTATTTAAATTGCAGGTTCAGTTAGTGTAGGATACTTAAGTTACACTTCTAGGTTACGTTTAGGGTAGTAGCACTGAACTGTTCAGTGGGTAGTAGGTACGAATTTAGACTAGGTTATGTTAGTTATAATTTAGTTTTAGCTATTTATTTCTGTGAGACATAGTAGAATTATTATCAGGAGATAATTTATTAGGTACTTCACTTATAAGTTTTTGAAAATGTCAACAAAATCGATTCGTTATAAAGTTACGAACCATATTGCGTGCCACATCTTTAAGTGTACTGATGTATTATCTTTCATTTTTTATTTATAAGAATAAAAAGCCAACAATAACTACCACATTTTTGAATTTAAATATTAGAAAACAAATTCGACTGATACTAACAAAAGAAAATTCTTTAGTGTCAAAATTTTACACAAAAGATTTACCTATTTTAAACATTTAAAATTTGTTGACCTAAAAATTTTGTGTGACATACGTCCAGAAACTGTTTTGCGAGTATTTGCACTTACAACATTGTGCTCACACTCGCAAAAAGGCAGTTTCTGGCCTAGTGACACAAATAACTATTAAATGCTGATTGCGAACAAGCGCTTAAAAATAAAGCTTTCATAATAGGTTCCTTTATTTTATCTTTTTCCTTTAATCCATTGGCGATAAAATATTGCTCCATTTGGGCTTTATACACTGACCGTTCGGTTTTTGTATCGTCAAATTCTTTAATTTGTTCTCTGGCCACGACTGTGGGTACAACTTCTGTTTCTGGCATTATAATTATTTGCACTAAAAACTTTGCACTTCCTTGTTGCCACTGTAATATTTGGTAATAATAAATTACACTCGTAATAACACGTTTATTTAACACACCGTCTCGATTCTGAATACTCTACGCTTAGCGCTACAATTACTGATAATCTCTACTATATACATCACAATTAGTTAACTTCTACCTTCTTATTTCTTTGGATACTTTTCCATGTCACAACTTTTTTTTCCCTATGTTTGCTACCATTTTTTTTCTTCTATTATAACCACAAATTTTCTAATATTACCTATCAAACTATACTCTTCTTCACAGGACCAGTTGTCAGATCGTATCTGTAGTAAATTGCAGTGTTGTCTGATTGAAAACTGTAAAAAATTGAGTTTAGTTAATACTTTATTTTTGGATATCTATGCATATAAATTATTAGTTCGGAACTTGCAAACTTTAGTTCGGTTTTAGCTAGTACGGTTTTAAGAGAGTACTAAACGTTTGACTATGCATAAGGCAGTTAATGTGTAACTCTAAAGTTCTTTTCTTTGCCAAAGCCATCCTACGAAGGACCCGTGTACTACGTCTGGTGTGTGACGGTGCTAAGTTAACCGGTTTTGATCAATCAGGTTAATTCGTATTATGGCGCTAAATAATAATAATTAATAAACCAATAATTATAAATTTTTGTGTGTGCGCTAAAGACATTATACCGTCCAAGATGATATATTTTTTTCATGCCACCGGTCATTATTGACAGTTTTGTAGGATTCAAAATCGCTAGACCTTACAAAAGTGACATTTGGTAAAATTCTCCAGAGATCGGGGTGGCACCATTGTTACTTAATTTTCTAAATGTCAACAAAACGGACACAAAAGAGAAAAGCATCTAATGCTCAATAAACAAATAAACGTTGATTTTTATGAAATCCTCACGCAGATGTGACCTTAACGTTAATGTAAGTACTAAATTATACTTTTACATAAACCTCAACTAATGTGATTACTTTTTAGGTGTTGTGTGGTAGGTTGTGAAGCAATTAATTTTGAATATTTTTCAATGTTGATGTCTTTAATATTCAGAGTTGATTTTAACATTGAAAATATGGACCAAAGAGTTGCAGAATTGGTTTTTTTTTTATTTCTCATCAAAATATGCCAGAAGAACATACTCGTTGTAAATGTTAGTGGTACTATTACTATTACTATTGCACAATTTCTTAAATTCTTCATACACTTTCCAGTACCGAGTTACATATTTTGCTGGTAATACATTATTAATCACTGCTTCCTCTGTATCTTTTATGTGAACTGGTGTTTCCATATTTCGTTTTCCATTAAATTCTTCACCACAAAGTGTCACTTTATTTAAATTTAAATTTAAAAATCAAGTAAGTATGCAGTGACAAGTGGGTACCAACCAGAAAAAAATAAACCCTTATAAATAAATTGTTAAACTAAATAATAATTTGGTAAGTATTTTGAGATTTGTCGGCATAAAAAATTTTGTGGATTACACCTTCAGAAAATATCATTTTTTGGACTAGTGATCCAAATAATCATTATCGCCCACCATTGTAAAAAAATTCTTCTACTTGTTTTCTTCGCCTTTTATCCTCTTGACTAATTTCTTAAATAGGCACTGAGTTACATATTTTCCAATGGCTATGTTTTTATAGACCTTTATAGCACCCTTCAGCATTGAGTACTTCGACCACATGGATGAAATTGCATACCTCTTTTTCAAATTTAAGAAATACAACAACAGGTCTTCTTCATTTTTTGTCATTACTCCTTCAATTCATTAAATTCGAAAAATACCTTTTCATAATGTTCTCTAGGCCTCACAGGTAATGATTGGTAAGTTACTTCTTTAGCTTTCTCCAGGTTTATCTCAGGAACAACATATATTTTTTGCATTTTTCACCAATTAGGTCGATAAACAATCGAAAATAAATAGTAACAATTTATCACGTTACAATGCAAATTAATCTTCAATTTATGAAAACTGTATCTACTGGTCACTTGCATAGTTAGTTTTTTTGATTCCGATACTACTCATCATATCCGACTTCATTTTAGTTTTCCTAGGGATCACTTAGAGTTTCCAGAAGTACAATCAATTAAATCCACTTTAGCCATTCAAGTCTGATGAATGCTCAGCGACACTCCAGTATATTGACGGTTTTTTGCTTACGCGCGGGCGCGGTCGTAGGTATACTACGTTCTTCTGAGTGAGTGACCCACTTGCTTCACATCTAAGTTTATGTCAGTAGGATTATGCAATAAACGGAATTTGTGAAGTAACGTCAATACTGTTTAAGGTCTTAGATAAAGGTTTCTTGCTCATTCGACAATATGTAAATACGATACGATAAGCGTCTATTCCAGTTTAAAAAAAAACAACTAAAAGAATATAGTAAATCAAAGCTGCAAATTTTTAGATACCTCAATTAAATTAAACCTTCTTTGGAGCTTTCGTTTTATTTTGCTAGTGTGTACAGATTTCGGTTTTTAAAAGATTTGATATTATACTATTAAATGTAAAATATTAGATGACCAACTGAAGATCAATTCAATAAACTACATGTTGAAATAAAGTTTTTAAGTTTTAGTTTTATTATACACAAAACTGCAACCAAAATTTTCAGCTTTATTTAAATTTTAACTTCTACATTATTAATTGATTATTTTAGGAGTCCTCAATTTAATTGAGCTTTTTAGGATGAATGAAATTGAAGTTCATTAAAACCTAGTCATAATTTAAATAAAGCTGCAAATGGTGGTTGTAGTTTTGTGTATAATATAATATCAAATTCACTAAAAACCAAAATTTATATGTACCCACTATTAGCAAAATAAAACAAAAATGTAGGTTTTAATTGTGTCAAATATCGAATCAAAGCAAAAAAAAATTCCGTTACACAGTAGGATTCATAATATTAGAAATCTCTTACAATTTAAGAAAATTTGTATAAGGTATACTGTCATCCAACTTTTACACAATTTTATTGCGACATCCCCTAAATCGATCTCGATTTACCAGTGAAACGTGGTGTAAAAGGGAAAGTACACGCAATATTGATTTATTAACTACGTTTTCTATAGAAGCTTGGCGATAAAGGAATACAACAGTTCAACATATTGGAACACGATGCTTACAAATGTGAACCAATGATATAAAATTTATAAATAAAGATGTAAATGTTTTGATTCAATACAGAGTTTATTTTATTTTTTCATGAAAAGGGTACGTACACAAAACATTTTAATCCAAATATTTAGTTTGGGAATTGATTGTTATACCGATTTTCATATTGGGCGACAATAATAATAAACTATTTTATCATCAAGGTGGAAATTTTTTGTTGATAAATATTTTCATTTATAAAGATGAAATTTAGGTTTATTTTATTAATAAAGCAGTTTTTAATTGTGTAACGAGATATTTAGAAAATATGTATAAATAAGGAAGTTATTTTTTAATTTGAAAATTACAGCAACGACCCTAGAGATCGCTTCGTTTATTTTTTTCGTGATTTTATTAGCGTTGTATATAAATAGAACGTGCTGCGAAAAAATTAATATGTTGGTAAATTTATTTTTTATAATCTTAGACACCCTCGAAAGAAGTGTAGATGATTGCCAAAAAGGAAAGACGGAGCACAATAAGGTTCTCCCTCGCTAAAATTTCAATTTCAAAACGTTTGATTTATGTTAGAGCTTTATGTAATACAAGTTGTAATATAGTTCCGGCAATTATAATCTTTAATCTTTTGAGATTATAAATATTCGACATTTTGCACAAAAATTACGTAAACAGATTATACATTGGTTTGTAAATTTAGTTGTATAATTGTTATCGATGCGTATTATTGTTTTAACTAATCCCACAAGTGTTTAATAAACATAAAAATTTACTCTATAGGTAATGTACATTTGTCAATCAAAACATTAAGTGAATGCAAAAATGCCTAAATTGTTTATTAAAACAATGATTTTTTTTATTTGCAAAGTTCTGTTTATGGATATAAGTTCACATTTCTTCCGATGTGTGTTTACATTGTGTTCAATGAAAATGTTACATTCGTTCATTGGCTGTAAATTCATGAATAATTAGATTCATCAAAACTTCATGGGAGTAATTATTTCGCTCCATTGTGATTTGTTTTTGAATAAGTATTAAGTAGTAAATCACAATCACAATCTCAAATCCTTGTCGTCTGTCAAACACAGTGAATAATTGAGTAATTGTCAAATCACATAGCGTTCCATAGTTAACTAATGCGAATTATCTGAAGACAATGTAGTTTTTAATAATTGTTGCTATTATTTTGAAAAGTTGACGAGTTAGCTATACCACTATGCTATATCAACCTGAAGACATTTTAATTATCTATCAGAATTTTAAGTAATATACAGGATGTTTTATTTGAAAAAATAAAGTTTTTATCTTTTTTGTATGTATGTATGTCAGGTCAAAATCATTAATTTTAAACCGCCTTGTATAAGATAAAATAAATTTATTTAGGCAGCTGTTAAATACAAGGCTTTTGCAACTAAAATTTGAACCTTATATGGGTTCAAACAGCAGCTAAATTTAAATTTTGGTGGGATCATATTTTGAAAAAATAACCTAAAATAATTATTATCTCGAAAACCGGTGTAGATAGGTATAGGGAACTATTCAGAAAAATTTATCAGTAAGAAATTGCAATTCTAAAAAATTGAATAATATACAAAATGTTTCAGTAAAAATTACTAAGTTGTTATTACTTTTGAATAGAAACGGCAACACCGCCAAAATGAAAATATTTTAGAAAGGTAGATCCTGTCTATTTATGGCAGTAGCCAAATTTTCAGATTACTTTTATGCCCCGTTTTCCATAAACGTCTAACCTACCATCGAATATCAATAACCCTGTTGTGACGATGGTCACATTAAGTTACAAACTTCAATTTGCATACGGGTAGGCAACCAAACATTTACAAATTTAAGCGGGTTTTATAATCAGCAAATATTCAAATATTTTAGTAATTTTTGGATTTTAAAAAGAAAAAGGGTGATAAGAGAAAAACGGAAACGGTTTTCTAGGCCATATAGGCGGATTGAGGTGTGCTAAAAATTATCCAGTACATCACAAGAAAATTGAAACAATTTGAAATAAATTTTATTACAAAATTAAATGGTCTAATTCTGTAATTACCAATTGGTACTAATTAATTAGTTTCATTTGAAAAATAAAAAGACAGCATTACTTGGTATTATTAATTTCTAATACTAAGTACAATTGAATTTTAGCCGTTTTTTTGTGTATATTAATATATTTTGGTTGCTTTACTTCCGGATTGTTCGAATCATGGTCCATTGAAACCCTGGAGCAGTCAATGCATTCCTGCATTTGACAGATGTAACTGGTTTCTCCGTGTGGTTGCCTTTTGTATCGGTCGCACAGTATTGGGATCTGAAGATGACTATAATGATGGCATCTCCAAATTAACTAGTGATCTAGAAAAGAACGTAACGAGTTACGTGAGTTGAGTATTACCTACCTTTCTGATTTAATTTACCTCTGTGGGTTGACCAGGGTATTGATGATAATTTTTTTTGGTTTTTGTATACCTACCTTTCTGACTTAATTTACCTCTGTGGGTTGACCAGGGTATTGATGATAATTTTTTTTTTGTTTTTCTATATAATTCCTGCATATCGAAGCTATAATTATTGTATTAATCAAACATTTACATTTGTACATACTTACCAATAATATTAATTTATTTTTGTTATTGCTGGTCTTAATATGCACACTTAATTTATGTTTAAAGCTATTTATTTAAGTATAATAGTCTCGGTATATAGTTATTATTTATTTTTGGTTAACGATTTTGTTATATATATATAAGGTTTGTTCAAAATGAAAGGACATGAGTAATAATTTCTTCACTTTTTTAATTTATTTTTGTTAACCAGTTTCTTTACTTATTATATATTTTGTTTTGTTTATTTAAGTAATATAAGAATATTTATGAGCATATGCGTTTTATTTGATATCGTATCATAGACATTTTAAATTCAACCCACGACCCAAAGGCAACCGAAGAATCTGACTTAGCTGGCCAATAATTTTATTTTTTAACATTTTAGCGTTACACAATATTTTTGATTTTGGCGCCCAACGTGGGGCCGAGTCCGATTGTTGTTCAAATTTACATACACTTTATTTAATTAGTTTGGCGTCCAATAGTTTTATATGTCGCACTGATAGGTTGTCAAATAAAATTTTTATAATATTATTTGGGTAAATATTGCATACTTAGTACTGATATCAATTTATAATGATTCTTAGTTACTTGCTGGTATACGAGACTTAGCAAACTAATTATTAATAACCTTGAGTTAAATTTTAGAAAAACAGAATTATTGAAACTTTGTTCAAATTTGTTCATTTAAATACAAAACTTGAACGATAGTTCAATCATGCATCGACTTAAGGCGCGTAGAAGTTCGATATTAAACGTTTGTGGATGATTGTGCTACTCCTATTACCGGAACATCAGTTTTCTTAGTTTTAAACTAAACTTATTGCAAAGCGCTTTTGTGATAAAATTTGGTTGCGAACCCGAATCTAATAAAGCTTGACCAGTATGCCAATGACTAATGGCGTCCTTAATAAGTACGATTGCTGGGGAAAATAAAACTTGCTGTTCTCGTTTCTGGCAGACAAATGATAAGTTTTGATCTAATACATTACCAAGCATGGTATTAGATGTGGTTTCAAATGAAGCGGAGGCTGCTTGATTATTGCTCACAATTTTTGATTCCATCACTTGTTCGTTAGAAATTGTCGACGCTTCATTGCTTGATAGATTTATTTGTATTGCCTTCAAAGTCAAGTGTCGTATTATGTTTTTTTGAGCATTTTTTTGAGAGATACATTCGGTGATACGATGATTACTACATAGGTAATTAATGCATAAGGCGAGTATTTTTATTTCATTTTTCCGAGAGGTTCACGATAGTTTTTTTAATTACTCACAAAAATAAATATCATGTGGTTACAATAACGATAAGGAGTATAGGGTTTAGTTGCGAAGTTACTTACAAGGTGTTTTATATTTATAGGGGTTATCAAAATTTTATTTGGTTTTTAGATTCGCGTTCTTCGCAATTGTCTGATTTGTCTTTTTTTTTTCTAAAAACTTACAACGTTCTACTAAGAAATTTATGAGTGTTACGTGATCGGGTCATTTTAATTTTTTAGAAATAGTATGTTCTTCGCAGCTACCTTGCGTACAAACGTCTAATTTTTTTAAAATAATGTAATTTAATATTGTACCCCACTGACTAATAGGTTCACCTAGAGGTTCCAGCGATCTAATATATACCTGTAAATCACCGGGAAAATTCCCCAAATTTGATTTTATATCATCTGTTACTGATTTTATATTTACAATCGCTTTTACATGTTTACGCGTTGTAACCCACTAAACAAAGAACATTAAAACAATGTATTGTAACATTTGAATAAAGTAACAAAATTAACATTTTATTTTATTATTGGTTCTACATCATATCAACATTGTTTATAAAAGAATATTTGAACATGAAAATAACATTACAAAAATATAATAAGTGAAACATGTGTTAAACATTATTAGTATAACATTATAGAAGGTTATTTTTTTGTGCAATATAGTTTAAAAGCTTTTCACGCAGAATTCCACATTGTATTGATACTAACAAAGGTGTAAACAAGTATCAAAGAGATATCAATATTTTTGCAAATATTGCAAAAACGGCAAAAGCTATGCCTCAAAATCAAATCCGATTTGCGTTATTATAATTAAGATTTAAAGTTTCATAAAAACCAAACCGGTAGTTTTTCTGATATCTCTTCCCAGCTGTCCGTTCACCAGACAAAATATTTTTCTTTACTTCTTTATAACTTTAAATGTTAAAATTTTGGGTTTGGAAACGGTCGCATAACACCCCAATCGTATTTAGAAGATGTAGAGTAATAACATTTGCGTACATCTCATGTTTAAGTTACATTTTATTTTTACGTAACATGAGGTAATTTAATTTTACTTTTGTAACTATTTTGAATTGATTTATATTTGCTCAAAATTATTTCGGATACCTAAGTGAAAATTTAAATAAATTATAGGTATGTTTCCGCTGTTGGAATCTACCATCAATGGAAGTTTAAACTACCGGTAGAAGCAAAAATTTAACAAAATGGACCAACGGGAGCGCACTGGTTCAATTCCAGTTGTATCGAGTTAATTTAAAAAGGTAAATCGACTACAACAACGTGATTATACATTATAGCTTTTCATGTTAACATAACTACAATGTTTGTAATGTTACAAAAAGTAGTTAAATTAACATTATTACAATGTTACTTTTTAAATGTAACAATTGTTAACATTTTTTACCTTGACATAATCTGTTATATCAATATTTAATAAACGTTGAATTGCTTTAAATGTAAAGGTTACAATGTAACATTATGATGTTAAAGTTTCGTTTATGTGATGTGGGAACATCTTCCACGCTGCCACGCTATTGCATAGTTATGATTAGTAACAGAAATTGATTTGATAACTTTTGCGGTAGCTCCCGTTAGTGCGCTGGATAACTAATAAAACTTTCTAATGTTATCGATGAACGCGTCTTTATGCACTAACGCAACATACATATCACGAAAATGCTTCCATTCTTCATAATTACCATCAAATGTTGGTAATTGCATAATCAGCAGTTTTATCATTGATTTTACGTTATTTTTACTTAAACTGTCATTTGTTAGCGTTGTTGCATCAGAAGCTTCTGTAGGACAATTTAAATCTAGAATTTTTTGTTTTTCGATACTGATTGCTTCATAATATTTGTTCTCAAAGGTATTAATGTCGTTAGGATCTAATAGTTCAATTGGTAATTGAATTGCATTAAAGGCTTCTATCAACGGTTTTATATCGTCTAGTGTAAATTTTAACTGAGCATCTCTTTCGGGTGTTAATGCGTTCAGAAACGATTTAAACCTAGTAACCTTTGCTTTGCATTGTCCACGTTCATGCTTAAATTAAGATAACTCCTCTGATTCAGGCATTATAATTCTTTAAATTGACACGATACAAATTTACGTTTCAAAATTTGTTTTATCTTTTAATTAGTAACATTTCCATATAATGCGATAACGATATGGGTTACTAAATCTATATAATTACAATACAATGCAATAAATTGCGTTATTCGACATCAACTGTTTGTCAAATCAAATAGAAACCATAATTTTTTAAATATATTTCAAGTAATGGAATAACGGAACAAACTTACCAAAATGCGACAACTTTCACAACCTAATCTCTTCGTTTTCGATAACTTCCGAAAATCTTAATACGATTTATCATCCATAGGTATTAACGATCCGTCTCGAAGGACCATGCACGATAGTGAGATATAAAAGTACGATTTTTGGTAACGATACACAATTTTATTATGGATTCTTTAATACTATTTGACAAATAAAACTTAATATTTGGTCTTAACTAAAGTGTAATTGTTGACGGTCTACAAGGGAATGTCTCTTTTCTACGTTACCGTTTACAATTTGGATCATTTTTATAAGCCAAATGTCGAGTAAAAGTGTACCGCATTGAATATTCAACAGTTTTCACAATATTTAAGGGAACTTTGGCATGTTTTACTTACTATATATTCTCAAAGAGAATATACTGTTAGAAAATAAGTAAAACATTGCAATTTTCTTTCTTTAATGTTTTTCTTTATAGAATGTTTTTAAATTGTTTAAAATTTGTGGTGAATTTGTTTGTTCAAGTAGGTATTGATAGCTTCAAATCAACATTAATTATTTACTTAATAGTTCACAAACTTAGAATTGTGCTGATCTTAAAAATTTTCTAGCAGCCCCAATTCGTATGCATGATGGATACCTTGTTTCAGCATCTGCAATCGCTTCGGACATTTATGCATTTGCATAATTGCATAAATGCAAATCCCATTTTCTCTTCTAAATGCATAATTTATGTTCTAAATCATATTTGAATATTTTACAAGATTAATATGCATTTAAGAAATTTGTACATAAAATTTAATAACTGTAAAATTCAATATTTTATTATGCAAGGTTTTATGACTGTTATTATTATTTTTATTTTTATTATTAAAATGTTAAATAGGTTGCTGTGATCAGTTAAGAGTTACCTATACCAACGAGTAAAAGTTCGAATAAGCAACGAATGAAGAAAAGACCACATTTCTTTAAAAAGTGTTTACATAATAAGATAATTTGTTTTGTAGTTTCAACTTAATCAAGTAGTAGGAACTGAGTGCAATATTGTGTGATGCTAAAAATAAAATGTATTTTAAATGCACATGTTAGTGCATACTTTTTTATATAATTCGTGTAACCGTGCGGTAATTTTAAGATAAATAAATAATTTTAAATAAGAAATATTGTATTTATTATTAATAAGATATTTACACTTTGTGCGAATATTATTATATACTCTACAAATCGATGCCGGCAAATGTTGTTACAATTACCTAAATCCACAATGACTGTTTATTAATTTGGGATAAAGATTTAGCAACTTCCAACATTTGTTTTGTGTTGAAGCAATACAGTTAACTTGGTTCAGTTACATTAAAGACTTTTAAAACCATTTAAAGTGTTTGCACTGAAATCAAGTTTTAGTTGTGTAAACTGAGTTTTGTCGTAGGAATGGTCGTTTTAAGAAGTACATTCAGATTACTAACTTGTTTCAAGTTTTTAGAAAACTTTAAAGTAATAGATTCTATAGTAAATCTTGTCTTTTTGTCTTAGCTTTGTGGCGCAACAATTTTGTGTCACATATAAAAATCTAGAAAAAAAAATTTAAGTTTAACACAAACGCTAAAGGAAAGGGTATAGGTTTGTTGACGAATTAATTGGTGTAAAAGGATACTCATATATTATGAAGTGATTTTCAAGGTAAAATTTCGCAGAAAATTGATTATCAGAAAAAAATTATCAATACTTTACACGTTTTTCTTGGTGTCAGTTTAGGAAAATGCAGTTTCGAGTGAAAATGATTTTGACTTATAGAATGGTATTATTATACAAGGTCGTTCTTTGAAAGTTCCGATTTGTGATTCCGATTAAACGTTTTATGGATACCATAGATAAACGGCGGGTATCAAACTATAATGATAGTACTTTTTCCTGGAACCGTTGTATGGCAATGTATATGTTCATATTTTAAATTATGATGTCAGTTTTCATTATTTTATTGACAGTTGAGTTGACATGTTGAAATGTGATTTGTGTTGTAAATGTCAGATGTATTATTCCGTTTGCTAAAACAGAGTTTGCTCATCTAAACCCTCCCTTTACTTATGATGGATTCAAAATCGGAAAATTTGAAGTTTGACGTTTTGGGACATAGCAAAAATTGATCAAATATACTGTAGAAAAAAATTGGCTTGATATCTTAACACTCAATCACACGCGTCAAATATATTGCACAATCACACGCGCGCCGGGGAAACCTTCACGTTTCAATATCTTAAGGTTTTGGGCTTTTAAGTGGCAAAATTTATATATTCAATTAGTACTTGCAAAACATTTTTATTAACTCAAAATAATTCGAGTCAAAAATTTTATAATAATACATATTATAGAACAAAGAAATCAAATATACAAACTAATTCAAACATTTAAACTACCAAACTGTTTTATTTTAATTTGATGATTCTCCTTCACTTACTGGGTGCGTGCAGTTTGTACATGTTGTAATAGTGTGCTCCCTACAGATTGATTTAGTGCATTGAATACACCGAGTTTTTGACTTACGGTTTTTCCTAGGAGGACAGTACGCACATCTTACATCTTCATTTCCTATCAACCTTTGGTGTCTTTCAGGTTTTGGAATTTCATAAATCTCATGCAATCGGCATTTCATAGCATTAGGTATATGTGTTTCTAACCCTCTTCGCTTTGCATAGTCATACATTAACGATTTTGCCAACTTTGTCAGATAGTCTGTCCGTGGTAGTGGTTGAAGTGTATTCGCTTTGTAGATGACATAGCTGTTTATAGCTCCAATGTTCATAAGGCCGAAAAATATTGTAAGTGGCCACCTATTTGAAATTCGCGACACTGAATATTTTTTTACAATGCATCACTCATATCCACTCCAATTTTTGTTTTGTTATAAAATGTAATTATGCTGGGTTTATATTCTACACCTGATTCGAATCAACAGAATCGTCAAAGTGCATAGTAGATAAAAGAAGCACATGTTTGGCTCTTTTGGTTTATAAGACACGATTGTAGAGTTCTTAGAGAAACCAAATATGGAACTTTTATTGGTCTTTCTCTTATGTTCTCAATAAAGAGAGGAGGAATTTCCTTTATTTTTTTTTAGTGTTCCTACTAGCGTCAGTCCCATTATTAAAAGTTCTTGAGAAAGTGGAATAGAAGTAAAGAAATTGTCGCAGGTAATATTTCTTCCAGTTTTTATCAAGTGTTTTGTCATCCTTTTACAATTTCTCCTGATCTGTTATCTACTCGGTATGGACCTTCGTTTTGCATACCAACATATACTTCTAAATTTGTTGTATAAAATGTTTTAGCATCTGAGCAAGCCCACATTTTCAAACCGTAACTATCCGGCTTATTAGGCATATAAACCCTAAAACTGCAGCGCCCTCTAAATGCCAACAGCATTTCGTCTACTGTTACATACGAACTTACGCTGTAGTTATTTTTGCAACAATTTACAAATTCATCAAATATATCACGAATATAAGTCAGTTTGTCAATTTTCTTTCGTTGCTTTCTGTTTATATCAGAAACATCATCAAAACGTAGCATCTGAAGTAAAAACTTAAACCTATTTAGTCCCATTGTTAAACGAAATATTTCTATTCCTGTTCCATCCTTTTTCCATATTCCCAACAGATTTTGGTGTTTTGAATGGTGGACACCCAACAAATACAACAACCCAAAGAAGGCTTTTATTTCTTGTATATCTGTTTCCTTTGCATCACGACCACGAACGTAATTTTGTTGTACTAGACGTATTTTTATGTTAGTACAGTTTACAATTTTTGCAATCATTCTGTCAGGAAAAACAATTGCCACCCGCCTTTATATCAGAAACACCTTTTGCTTCCTTGATGGGACCTGGAAGTTTTGTAACAATGTTACATTGTTTAGTTCGACTCCTATTATTAATTTGAGGATGCTTTGCCCATTCTGTAACTCCGTCTCTTCCCACATAAGTTGGACCAACTGTCTCAATCTCTTCATTTTCAGATTCTGCACTTTGTTCGGATTCTGTATTGTCTGTTACATAATTGTTAGTAACGACTTCATCAATATCACTGTAATCTGAATTGTCATCTGCAAGACGAATAGTATCCACTTCCTCTTTAGATACTGATTCCCATAAATCTAATAAACGTTGTTGTTCTTTCTCATACCAGGCCATACCTATAAATGTGATGTATTATGCAAATTTACAAAAAGTGAAAATTTACTTACTAAAATACTTCAGATGAAGAATTTAGCAATATACTACTAGTACTGTTTAGAAATATTTTGACAAAATTTGTAACGTCTGCACACGTGTTGCGGCGAAAACCCGCAAACTTTAATAACGGAGTCACACGCAACGCGGCGAAAGCCCGCACATTGAGAAAACTGTAATACCAATAATGCTGTCAAACGACCACTCTTACAATGAACTTAATACTGCATTCTAAGAAAATACTTGGCGTGACACCCCCAACTAATACAAACCAACCAAATTACATGGATAACAACGTGAATGACGGGGAAAGCCCGGCGACGCGTGTGATGGAGTGTTAAGCCGTTTTTTAGATGTTATTTAACGGAAAAGGGTACATTTTTATTTGTCTGTGAAAAATAACATTGTGGCCAAATATTTTAGAATTGTTTGTGATAGCATTCCAGGCATATTATGTTCATTAAATGAGTTAGAAGATGAGATATGTATGTTTGTATTGATGGCGATGATGTTGAAATAAAGGAATCATTTTTTTTGTTGCTGGAACGAACTGAAACAGTAGAGTGGGAACTTGAACGTATATCCATTTCGGCAAAGATATGATAACTCTGCATTAATGACAGAAATTTGGAGTGGTGTACAAATAGTAAATGTGCGCATCATCATGGCGTTAAACCGCTGAAAAATAATTATCAATCCAATATAAAATGCTACGTTAAAATATGAGGCATTCGGTAGTGAGAATTATAGAAATCTTCTTCCTATTAGTACTCCATTTTACAACGAGCAATTTTTTCGGTTGTGATTGTCAAATCATCATCTTTACTCGTTTAGTAATGTAGTAGTAATTAGGTATTTATCTTCAACATCGGTGGTAATCATCTCTTCTTTTTAGGTTGTCTTGCTGTAATTTAATTATTACTATGAGGATGACTCCGACTTTATGAATGGTTTTGATCGACAGCCCTAAGTGTAGATCGATGTACAGTCTGTATTATTCAGTACGAAAATTGTCTTTTTTCTCTTTGTGTAAATACAATTACCATATTTAACGTTACAGTGTTATTTTGTATTTAATTTGTGCCTGTCGGATTCCTGTTTTAAAATCAGCTTATACTGAACGACATTAATTCATCGCCGTACTAATTAATTAAACCAGTGTCGCTGCTTATTGTTATTATTTTATTTAGACCTAATGATTACGTTCAAGTAAATTTTGCACACCATCAATTTCTTTTAACCCACTACATCTACGACAAAGTAAGTTAGTCGACTAGTTACGAAATTGACCACTTATAATTTGACTTTTCATTTGATAATATTTGGTTTTAACTATCTAAATCAATAATTAAATTTAGTCATACATTTATTACTGTAACAAGAGATACAAGTGAAGGAGCATCTATAATTTCACCAGGTTTGTGTGACTTCAGTTTTTTGTTCTTTATTTTTGATGTGAAGTTCTAGAAAAAAGTTAATCAAACTAAGAACCGATTGCGCAACGCGTTCGCGCAGGTTGTCACATGACTCTGCTTAAGGTTAGCCACTCTTGTACAGCCCCTGACTACGCAGTCGTAACACTGCTTAATGTTAATCAATAAATCCGCCGATTGTGAAGTGCGCTCGGTTATTCGGCTTGTTGAAGTTTATGGTGAAGGTGTAATGAATGACGGTAATGTGCGTAAATAGTGTAGGCTTTTCAATAAAGGAAAAACAAATGTTCATACTGAAGAACGGTCTGGTCGACCAACTGTCATTGATGAAAACTTGACAACAAAAGTTGATGAAGAAATTCGATAAAATCGGCGCTTTACGATTGACGAGCTTTATGAAAAATTTACACAAGTTTTAAAATCGGTTGCATATCACATTGTAATCGACAGACTTCATTACAAAAAAAATGTGTTGGCAGAAGAGCAGAAAAAGAAGCGTTTGGCACATTCTTTGTCATTTTTGGAGCGCTACGATAAGAGTGATGATGAGTTCTTCAATCATACTGTTACCGGTAATAAAACGTAGGTAGCTTATTATACTCGTGAGACTAAACGTCAATCTAGTAAATGACATCACTCAAATTCACCAACAAAACCACGAAAATTCAAACAAGAATCTTCAACACGGAAAATCCTGGAAACGGTCTTTTGAGATCGTAACAGCGTTCTTCTGATTGACTTTCTGCTAAGAGGAATGACCAAAAATGCTGAGAGATATTGCGAAACACTAACCAAGCTTAGGCGCGATAGTCAAAACCGACGGCGAGAAGTTCTGTCTAGCTGCGTAGTGCTGTTTTATGATAATGCTCGGCCTCACGCTGCAGCAAGGATAAAGACGCAACTAGACAACTTTTTATGGGAATTACTAAACTATCTCTTCTATAGCCCTAACCTGGAACTATTAGACTTTTATGTTTTTTCTAAACTCAAAGAATATCTTGGTGGAAAGTAATTTGAAAGTGATGACGTGTTGAAAGAAACTGTTACTAACTGGTGAAATGCTCAGGCGGTAGAGTTTTATGATGAGGGGATCCAAATCTAGTGACACGACTGAAAAAATGCTTAGATATACTTGGTGACTATGTAAAAAAGTAAAAAAATGTTTATACATAAGTTTATGATACAATTTATGTTCATAAATAAAATAATTTAAAATTGTTAACCTTTTAGGTAGAGGTGGGGTTCAACATTACGGTCTTAGACTACATAAAAAGCCGACGTTTTCCCCAAACCTGTGAGAGCTTTATCGAGGCTAAAACGTTAATTAAAAAACCGTGTTGGTCTCACGTTTTAGCCTCGATAAAGCCCTCACAGGTTTGGGTGAAACGTCGGCCTTTTATATAGTTTGAGACTGTTATTTTCAACACCACCTCTACCTAGAAGGTTAACAACTTTAAATTATAAACTTAATTGGAGGAAAAAATACTCCCAACTTCTTAAATAAAGTTGCTGTTGCTCCACTTAAAAACGGTTCTTACTTAAAAAATGACTTTTGTATATACATACAACTATCTGGTTATAATTAGAAAAATGTGCATTTACCAGAATGTTTTGATAGATTTTACAAAAAAATAGACGATAGTTACAGACCAATTATATTCTCATAAACATTTATTAATTTTCATTCTAAGACGTTAGAAAAGTCACTAGAAGAAAGTCTTCGTAAAGTAATTCTAAAGAGTAAGGCACTACTGGCATTGAGAAGGTCTCACCATTTGCTTCTAAAGGAGGTTCAATGGACTACATTGGAGCTTCCTAGATTAATTGTAAAATGAGACTATATGGATCATTGTTTTTTCATATTGATTTGTATGATAAGAACTAATTATGCAACTGTCATCTTTGCAAAATACATGACAATCGTTTTATTATTGATGGTTTTCAACCATAGGTTATAATTCGACAATCAAGAGATTAATTTGAAGTACTCATCTCTTACTAAAAGTCGTCAAAAAAGTCAATTTATCTATACAGTTACAGTGCCAGCATAAGATAAAATTGCTAGCATAAGCTAAAAATTTATTATTTGTACAACTGACATACACACACTTGGTCACACAAACTCCGATTGAATTACACTAAATTAAACTAAACAACTAAGGTTGAATCGACGGTAGAGCCATCTACATGTCGTAGCAATTTTTTTGGTACATTTTTTTATATGTTTTGAGTTTCTTCCTACATTTTTCAATCAATGGTTTTACTTAATTTGACCTTATATATTTACACCGATTTTGTCACAATCCAGTAGATATATTTTCTCTTTGCAGAAAATGTTTTAAAATAAAATACATAATTCAATATAAAAAAAGAGGTCCAATAAGATAATCCTGAACACATATGATTGTTACTTATAATCGTATTACTGTGTAGAGGTTTATAACAAAAAAAGAAATAATAAAAATTTTCGTTACGCATGTTTTGTTATTTTTTTACAACTTAATAATACAACGTCAACATAAAAAAATTATTGAACGTTTTATTTGACAACACGATGTGAATTAATACCCTACAGTACTCCCTCACCAGTACCGAAGGTACGATTAAGATGGTTCACAAGTATTTTAGATTAAATTTTATTCCTGTTCGTGTAGTAGTGTTTTTGGGAGGAATTTCTACTGTATTTTTTTTTCTTGCGTTTTTTATGTTAACTATGCTGATTTTAAACGCTCGATGCCGATAACACTACGCTTCCATTTATATTAAGAATGTAGTATTTTGCTTTTCGTTACATGATTTTAAATGGTCCATTTTACGAAGCTTGTCATGGTTTTCTGATCGCATCGTGTCAAACAAAAACTTGCCCAAAAATGACATTTTACTTTGCCCAAAAACACATTTCGAAATATTTAGTTTTAAACCATATTCTTGTAGCCAACCAAAGACTTGTTGCAAGTGGTTTTTGAATTCTTCCGTGTCGGATGATGCAATTAGAAGGTCATCAAAGTATATAACACAAATGTCAAAACCCTTTAACACTTGATGCATAAATAGTTGACATGTTGGTCCCGCATTACTTAATTCAAAAGAGATAAATAAATATTGAAACAAGCCAAATGTGTTATGACAGCAGTCTGTTGGTTGTTGTCTGGATTCTTAGGAATTTGATGGTAAGCACGAGTTAAGTCTTAGGTACTGAATATTGATTTTTCGTGGAGATACAGTTGTTTCGATGTGATGATAGGTGGTAAAACTTTCATTTGGTTTGATTATTTGCAACGGTTTGCTAGTAATGGAAACTTTGATTTTATGGAATGTAGTATCACCCTGTAATGCAGTAATTTTTTTTGGAATGTTGGAAGTTTTCATTAGATGTCCTTTACTATAAAGTTTTGTTTCATAATGGATAAGTCTTTTGTTGAAACATCGTTTAGAAGTCCAAATTATTCAAAAAGTCGACCCCAATAATAGGTTGTGTGACGTCAGCGATAATAAATGGCCAGTTAAATAAACGTCATAACTGAAAATTTAACTGTAGTAGTTCTGTTCCATAGGTTAGTATTTTTGTACCATTATCAGTAAATAAAAGCAGTTTGTTTGGTGTTAAGTTAAGAACATATTTTCGTGGTATAACGGATAGGTCTGCTCCTGTGTCAATTAAGAAATTTAAATTGGTGGATAGGTCGGCCAAAAAAATGAGGTCAATCGTTATGTTGGCCGGACTTTGACCACCGAGTTAGTTTTCATGGTTATTGATGGTACATGGTTTGGTACATTTTCGTGCTCTTGCTTTGAAGTTAATGTAGTACACATTGTGTCTTTTGGTCTTTAAGTTGTCGCCAGGTTTGTTTACAAAATTGACTGCGCTTACGATTGTATGATTTGTACCTATTTCTTAGTAATGTAGTATAAAGTTCACTTACTTGGGTTAAAGGTTAATTTTATTATATTTTGTGTTTTTAATTTTTTTTTTAAATATATAATTATTTGTTATATATTGTTGTTTCCATTTTATTCACAACTGGTTTATAATAAATGCCTTCCTGTAGAAAAATTTAATGGGATATAAAAATATAGAATGCGGAGGTTTTGTCAGAGTGACAGATGGAATAAGATTTATTTTTAATAATGGGAAATATGAGATTGTATTTTATTAAAATTTGGAAAATGTTGAAGTTTGAGTAAACCGATGATAGTGGAGTTACCCCCGATGCACAGTTGCCCGACACAATGTCGTGGGTGCTTCAGAAGGGGTTACTTGCAAAAGGGGATTTTGCAGATGGAGATGGTAGCTTTATTAAGTGTTGCCGATCTTGGTCATTGAGATGTCAACTAGGTTGAGCGTCCGGGGAAGCCTCCGCTTATTTCAGGTGACACTAGCTAGTTGTCGTTGAGTGTATTAATTTATATAATTACTGCATGGAATAATTAAATGGACTTAGTTTCCCGATGAGTATAAAAATTTTTCTTTGTTTATAAGATGAGTAATTATGATTTTATTTGCTTTCCTGCTATCGTGTCTGCTGTTGGAGTAAACCGCTTTGAGAGAATTTAAGGATTTTTAGAGAGACAAACAGCCTTCAGTAGTTTACATATTTTACACTTGTTTGCTTAATTCTTGTACTTGTTGTGGAATTGATTTTCGAGATAATGCACGCATTCGAATTAATTATATACTATATATCAGATATTGAAAACCTGTTTAGTCCAACATGAAAAACTTCTAGAGTTATGTCAACTCGATAAAAAAATCTACGACTTATATATACACGAATGTTCTATATTGAACATCCAGTTCAATCCCTTAATGTTAGAAAATCTTTGGGTCCGGATAACATACCTTCATTACTTATAAAAAATTGTTTTTACTTACTTGTTACTCCATTACATTATATTTTTAATTTGTTTTTTAATAAAGTTATTAAGAATATTAGCTATTTAAGAGAACGTACCCAAACAGTAAAACTTAAGTGTTTCCGCTCAGCTTCTTTTCCAGTACGGTTTGGAGTGCCACATGGTTCTTATCTTGATCCTTTTCTATTTCCCCTTTTTATCAATGATATTCATTATGTTCTATCTGATTCAGAATTTTTTTGGTTTGCTGACGATTTGAAAATATTCTTAAGAATATCTTCGTTCTCAGATTGCAATAAACTACAAACCACTGTTAACAAACTTTCAGATTGGTGTGAAGCAAATAAATTGTATTTTAACAAAACAAAATGTAACTTTATATCATTTTTCCCATAAAAATATCCATTTTCTTATTCTTATACTATGCATAACATCATGTTTCTTCAATTAGAGATCTTGGTGTTATTTTCGACTCTAATCTCACCTTTAAACTCAAATTCAAACTATCAGAATTAGCTCTTTTAAAATAAAAATTATAAGAAACAGTTATCAGTTCTATAATCCACATCGTTTTGTTTATCTAAATAAATCAGTAGTTCGACCAATCCTAGAGTACGCTACAATAATTTGGAATCCTCCTTCAAACAGTGCAAAAAAAAATCTAAAGGCATTAAACTACAAAGTAGGATATGTAAATTCTTCTTCTAAGTTTGCAGCATCTTATATTAAACTGGCTGATTTAAATGTTAGAAGAGTATTTTAATTTAATATTTTTTTCAAATTACTAAATAATAATATGAACTGTCCAAAACTTCTCACAGCTTAGATTTAATGTTCTTGATTTATTCAATTCTTCTATTGCTATTATTAAGGCTGGCATTTACCTAAACGAAATTTAAATTACGTGTATGTTTAGTTGTCTAAGTCATTTAAAAACAAATCTGTCAAAACATTTTTACGACTTTCGAATAAATACTCACTTCTAATCCTATGTAACCCCTTGTCTATTGTTTGGTTAGTGAACAGGTAAGTTTGTGTAAAATCACAGGTAGCAAGCTTAGTGCAATGTTTGTTGCCTAGTTTTAAATTAAATATGGTAATTTTACGGATTTTGAAAAAATTTAGTTCCATTATATTACAAAAAATTAATGTTTTAAAAAAATTTCGACACGTTGTTTACAAGATATTACTTATATCTATCTATTCACATCGAGATGTTTGCAATATTCTTATATTTAAAAACACTATTCGTAAATATTTATAGTAAAATAGTAAAACACTTTTTGGATCACAAACAGTTACCTTTTATAAATTTAATAAAAACAGTCTGTCAGTAGTTAGATCAAACATTAGTAATAAAGAAATAAAGTCGTCCGCAATTACCTCTTTCAAACTAACTTCTAAAAATTGGAACAAATTGTGCACAAAATGAAGTATATTCCTGAGAGTAAATGCCAGCCTTGAAGCACATACTTAATTAAAATTTGGGTGCATTATGAGGATATATTGAAAAATTCTTAGCCTACTATAGAACCAAACTAAATTTCAATGTCAAAATATTTTATTACTCAACATATTCTCCTCTTAATTGGATACATTACAGCGAACCTGCAACGTCTCTAGACCTTTAAAAAATGTTTCTTCTTGCTCTGCAAACCAGACCTCCACAGCTTCTATTACCTCCTTGTTGGAAGAAAATGTACGACCTTCTAAACTTTTTTTCAGTTGAGGAAAGAGGTGATAGTCGGACGGAGCCAAATCGGGTGAATAAGGGGGGTGTTCTAGTAATTCAAACCCTAAATCACATGAGATTTGTGTGCAGGGGCGTTGTCCTGCAAAAACAAAACACCTTTGGATAGCTTTCCGCGTCTTTTCTCTTTAATATTTTCCCGTAGAGTGGTCAGTAATGTCGAATAGTAATCTCCAATTATTGTTCTACCCTTATCCAAAAATCAATCATGATTACTCCATGGCAATCCCAAAAACTGAAGCAAGAACTTTTCCAGCAGATTTTTGGACACGAAACTTCTTAGGTCTTGGAGAACCAGAGTGTCGCCATTCCATCGATTGTTGCTTTGTTTCTGGATCGTAGAAATGTACCCAAGTCTCATCCATAGTAACAATTCGGTTTAAGAAGTCTACATCGTTTTCAAATCGAGCACAGATCGAACGCGATGCTTCTACCCTTGCACGCTTTTGGTCAACATTCAAACATTTGGGGATCCATTTTGCAGCAATTTTTCTCATGTCCAAATTGACGTGAACCATATGATGAACGCGTTCGTATGAAATATTCAGTGCTTCAGATATCCGTTTAGCCCAATTCGACGGTCTGATAAAATCATGCATCGATATTTTCGGGGACTGACACAGAAACTGGCCTTCCCAATCGGTCATCATCTTCAATGGAAAATTTACCTCTTTTGAAGCTTGCATTCCAATTTTTGACGGTCGCATACGAAGGACATTGATCACCAAGGGTATTAAGCATATCTTCGTAAATCTGCTTACCTCTTAACCCTTTTAAATACAGGTACTTGATGATGGCTCGATACTCCAATTTTTCGATTTTCACAATTTCGGTGGACATCTTTTTCATTTAATTTATTGCGTGACTCTGGTTTACTTTTTGACGTCAAACTTTACACTGACACTTCTAATAAGTTATTGTTCGTTACTATGGTAACGCAATATTTTGTTTATGCAAGGAACTGGTCTAGGCTAACTAGATATCAATACATCCTCGTATAATGCATTTATATATTTTGTTATTGTATGTTAATATTAGTTCTACATTGCATTTGTTTTTTTTTATTTTTTATATTTTAGTCCATTTTTGATTATTGTAAGCGACTGAAATAATTTGTAATTGGGTTTTTGAGCCCTATATTAAAAAATAAATAAATATGTAAATTGAACATTTTATTAGAGGACACAATGTGAACTAACACCCTACAACCGAATAAAAAAAGTGTATAATGTTGAAATGTCAATATATCTGTTTAGCCAATTTTAGTTTTGCATTACGTTGGCAAAGGTTTGAATCAACTCTACATCTATACTAGGTACATAAGGTTTTAAAATGGTTGGTTATTTTCATGAACGTAAATTGCAAATTCTGTAATAATGTACTTATTTTTACCATCGAATATTAAAATTTTCATGGATGAAAAAAAAACGTATGTACAATCTTATCGTTGGCATGTTTTTTTAATAACACCTACATACAATCAAATATTTTTCAATGACCTCATATAATTGCAATAGAACATACTAAAATTACATTCTGCGTGCCAAAAAAAAAAGAGTTTTTATTCTGAAACACGAAAGAAATGCATTTGTAAAACACCACATTATTGTTAATAAAGAGTGACATCCATGTTATATTTAAACCTACTATTTGCGTTCCATTTGGAAAAGCGGATTATGCATGACTAATACATTTTATGAAAATCAATAAAACTGGTTTTGTCTTCATTTTTCCTAAACTAATTGTCGTACATTTTGCGTGAAATCTAATTAAAAATACGTTATCATACGTTAAGAAGCCAAACGCAAGCGCCCTAGTCGAAAACACGTGGTTTTCTCTGTTCACCTGCCAGTCTTTCACCGTGCGTTTCGAATATAGTTAACGCTTTGGTCGAGATTTCGTAAACTTTGTTTTCCAAAGCGTACGGATTAATTATATTTTATTTGAAGAGATTAAGTTTTATTAAACTTCGGTTCTGCTTAAAATTTTAACTGTTATCTCTATAGCTGTAAGTGTACATGTGGTCCGGTAGTACAATTAGCGATAAACCCTAAGCAAATATCATCTTCATTCTTATCAGTTATAATTAGAGTACAAAAACACGCCGCTGCACTAAAATCGATAATTACTAAATTGATTGGTGTGGTGAGATTAAGTGTAAACAATAGAAAATAATCGAGGAGTGTTAGACGAAATGAAGATAGAATAAAGTGCATTATGTAGTAAAGGGCTCAACTTCAATTAATTCAGTTCACGACCTAAATTCGGTTTATTATCTTTTCTCATTTTGATATACTTAATTGTAATTGAAAGTCGTTGTTTAATTAAATTTAAATTGAAAATATGACAACTCCGACAACGTTAGAGGTGCAACGCGAAATATCCGCACGTTTAGAACAAGAACGTCCACGTCGAGAAGGACTTTTGAGTGCGAGAGGTCGTAGGTCTTGTTCTGAACAGGGTCCTCATCCAGGAAATCATCTTTGGGGACCTAGAAGATCCAGAAAAAGGACTTCAGCTCCACAAATGGGCAGTCAACATACCGGTGCACGAACTGCACTAATTTTACGGTCGAGGAGGTCTTGGCCGGTTGCTCCTATCACCCATGCAAGGTAATTTAATGTCAGTACTTTCAATAAAATTTATTAACTCGAAAATCAGCAAATTGAATAATAAAATCACAAAAAGGAAAAAAAAATTACCTTCTGTTCAAAAGTTTTAATAAGAAGTGATTTCAGGAGTCAATAATATTTCTAGTAAAATATTACTACCAAGTAAAATTTGTTTAAAATATTACCGTTAGCGCAACAGGTATCACATTACGTTATATTGTCGCCATAAGCGAATTATCGCTGTAAGACAAAATTTTACTGATTTTCAAAGTAGGACACTGGAACCATTTTTATTTATCTAAGCTAACAGGGTTCAAGACAAATTAAAATTTGTTACAGAAATAGATTATTTTCAATTAATAATCGTGAACGTTTTATATACGGCCATAAGAGAACATATTAAGTTGTTCACGTTTATGTGGTGTATATTAAATTAAAAACCGCTTCATGGTTAAATAAAAATCTATAGTTAGCCCTAATAAATTAACTATGAAAACGTTTAGTGTTTCAAACCTCGAATGTGTGATTTAGTATTGAACATAACATTCTCCTTTCAAATATTAAATTAAAAACACAGAAAATTTCGTAAAAAATTTAATTTGAAAGGATTAAAAAACAATGAAATAATTTATTCGTAGACATTAATAAATAAAAGAATCACATCAATTATTACTAGACAAACTTTTCAAATGGCAACTTTGGTATTTGTTTCTTAAATCGTATTAATTTATTGTTTCGATCTTAGAAATTGGAAATACAAAATTGATTAAGTAATCTTATAAAATTACTTATTTTTAACTAAGACAAATTTCTTAAATACAGATTTTATGATTTTGTATAATTCTCTAGTCCTTTTTGGGATAGTCATGATGATCTGGCTTAAAAAGCAAAGTGGTGATTTTCTGGAACAACATGATTATGTTGTTTACTTTTGGGTATATACAGGGTGAGTCGGAAGAAACTTCAGAAGTGTTTTGTATACGTAAAAATAATGTAAAAACATTCATATGTTCTAATCAGATTTTTATTATTTATATTATTATTTTAATCTCAGCGTTCTTTATGAGGACATGTTTAAAAATACCTCTATTAAGCTCTAAAAATTTTGTGCTTAGTTTACGAAGGGCACCTGTTGCTTTTATGATTGTTTCATGTGTTTTTTAATAATGGCTGCAGTGTTTCTAATACGTTCGATTAGTGCATTCCGAGTGTCCACTATCACTTTATTCACTTGGTTTTTGAACCAGCCTCATAAACAATAGTCTAGTGTTTTGAGTCTATAACATGACATATTTTGATTACAATGTACATACAAAAGTTTCGATAAAAAAAATTAATTACACTAAAACTTGAAAACTAGTGAAAATTGGATTAGAACATATGAGTTTTTTGACATTATTTTCACGTATACAATACAATTTTGAAGTTTGGTCCGTTTCTCTCGACTCACCCTGTATACTGTAGAGCACTGATCACATTCTATATTTATTTTGATTGATTGAAAATACGTATAAAATATTCTGATGTAGGTACTGTGATTTTTGTGACGTAAATCTATTTCTCTACTATTATACTTTGTGTACTTTAGTTAAACGCATTAATACGGATTGCTCATCCTTAACGTACAAGTATAGAAGCAATAGAAAAGTGTGATTACACTAGTATCAAATTATGCTACGTTATTACGATACGAGTAATTTGTGTACTTCCTACTTCTGATTGTTTTAACAATTTTTCATTATTTTTTACCCTAGAAGTCAAACCCTGTTTCGAAACACAGAGATTAACCATTCGTAAATTTTACGATTCCAAATTAAAAGTGTCATCGTTTCCAAAAAATTCAAAAAATTACAAAACTAACCACATTATCAATTTGAATAAAGTTTATTGAAATGCAACAATAACAAGTAATAATAGTAATAGTAGTTTATTTATCTAAAGATTATACAAAAATAACATAGGATACGTCCAAAAAAATACATAATACTATTTGTACTAAATAGAATACCTAATATTTATATTAAAAATAATTAAAAATCTAAATAATGTAACAAACAAAATTATCAACAATTCTTTTTAAAACATGTAATTTAAAAAATCTTCTACTGAATAAAATGCATGAGTTAACAGAATATGTTTAATTTTCATTGTAAAAAATTGTAAGGAAGTTATTGTCCTTATATGTTGTGGGAGTTTATTGTATAATTTAGCGCCTATATAATAAGGATTTCTCTCGTAAAGAGTTAATCTATGGTTTTCGTACTGTAAATCACTGCCATATCTAGTACTGTAAGAATGTGACTTGTTTAAAGTGTCACATTTACTATGGTTAACATACACCAACCGTAGCATACTAAACACATAGAGACAGAACAACGCATGATTCATTCCATTTTAAACATGCATCGAACACAACATTTTTGTAAAAGAAATAATCGTTTAACGGAGTAGCTGTTACCCCAGCAAACAAAAGCATATCATAGTACAGATTCAATATGTGAATGATAGTAAGTAACGGTTGCTTTTTTGAAGTTATTAGTAATTTTTTATACAGGGTGGGCCATTGAAAACGAACCAGGAAGCATAACTGCTAAAGAAAAAATTTCACTAAATTATCTTGAGACATGTCAAATTTGTTTGTGAGACACTTTTTGACAAAAAAATTGAACCTCGATAGTCACCCCCCTAAGCGAGAGTGTCATCCCCTAAATTTTTTTAAATAGGATTTGGGGTCAAGTAATACCTCGTTAAAAATAGCTTTTTTCAAATTTGGTTTACCCGTTGCGAGTTTTCAAATGTCACCAATGTATTTCGAGAAATGCAAAAATCATCAAACCAAAATACAAACAAATTAAACTTTAATCCAGTAAATGTTGAAATTGAGCACCACCAACTTCCATGCAATTGAATAAATTTTGCTCAAATTTCTGCCTAACGTTGCCAAGCATCTCAGGAGTTATTACTCTGGATACAAGGGTAATGCGCTGACGTAACTCTTCCAATGAACCACAGTCAGTAGCATAAACTTTTGATTTTATATGCCCACACTAATCTAAAGGGAAAAGGTTTGGAGATCTGGTTGGCCATTCTACGGGACTTCTTTGATCTATCCATTGTTTACGTCGAAGTCAATCATTACAACGGGTGGACCGAATTTGAAAAATAAAAAACCACAGTATAGAAAATAAAAAATCCTTTTTAACGAGGTGTCACTTGACCCATATTCTTGTTTAAAAAAAAATTGGAGGATGACACCCCCACTTAATTGAGGTCTATTTTTTTCGTCAAAAAGTGTCCCTCTCACAAACAAATTTGACTTGTTTCAGGATTTTTTGGAGAAATTTTTTCTTCAGCAGTTATGCCTTCTGGCTCGTTTTTAATAGCCTACCCTGTATATGTTTTTATATTTATTATAATATATTGGGCAAATTAGACCATTATTTTTTAAGACAAACAAGTATTTTAATCTTTCAATTTGCACTTTGTTTAACACTGTGTTGAATGATCAGATAGACCATTATGGATTACTGTTTTCTTAAATAAATCGAAAGTAAAATTTATGAATATGTAATCTATGCCAGAGAAATTTTTTTGTGTTACTTTTGTTGCCTCATAAAAACGGACTCTAGAGAAAAAAAGTTCATTAAATCTATTAGCAAAATAAATTTTTTATTTTCTTGATTTAGTATGTTTACATTCAAATCTCCACATATTACTATTTTTGCGTATTTTATATTAGATAACTCGAATAAGCACGTTTCTAATGTGTTTCTAAATTTTTCAAAACAACTATTTGGCGATCTGTAAATACAGATAACACAAGTGCGACAAGTTACAACCTACAGAAAAACACCAAAAACTGCACCAAAAACTTGACTCGGACACGTGTTTCAACAGCTAAGCTGTTATCATCAGCGATACCAATACTAAAAATAAAAACAACGGGAAGCTTATATATACTATCTGCTTATCACGCATCGTTAACTTAATTGATTCTTAGATAAGCTTAAATAATTCCGAAAATCCTAATGGACCGTTATCATCATAATTCATAAGCAAATTTCTGTTTTAAAAATTTCTAAACTTTCATAAGAATCAAGTTCGTTTTTATTATCTACCCTCTTAATTAATTCAATGTCGCCTACTCTATGGCCATTTTCAAGCATATGCATGGCAACACTGGACCTATCTGTGCGATGATATTTGACATGAGCTACGTGCTCTTTAAAACGAGTTTTAATAGGTCTCTTGGTTTGCCCTATATATACTTGGTTACAGTCTTTACAATTAATTTTATATATTCCCGATTTATCACACATTTCTATTGGGTCTTTTGGATTGCCTAAAAGATTTTGCAAGTTGTTATTACTAGAAGTCACTGTTTGATAATCAAATTTTGAAAATATTTTTGAAGACCTTTTGTGTATGTGGGATAATTTGGTAATTTGACATATTTCTTATCTATTTTGCTATTACTAGTTCCTAACGTTGTAATGTTTCTAATGTTTAACTTATGTTTATGTTTTCTAATTATGTTTGTGACAATTGATTCTTGAAAACCATTGTATGATGCAATCTGCTTAATATTTCGCAGTTCTTTATCAAAGTTTTGTTTTGACAATGGGAAATGTAATAATCGGTGAATCAAAAAGTTGAAAGATGCAAGTTTATGTTGCATACTATGGTTGGAATCATTTGTTATAAACCTCATAGTGTTAGTGTCTTTACGATAAATATCTATATCTAGTTTGTTGCCATTTCTTGTCACTAAAGTGTCTAAGAAAGGTAACTTAAGGTTTGTTTCTGTTTCATAGGTAAACTTGATCGTCTCAAATTTTGAATTTAAAATTTCTACAAATTGCTGAGGGCTGTAAACTTTAGTGTCGATGACTGCAAAAACGTCATCTACATATCTACACCAAATTCTAGGAAAATATTCTAAATTATTTTTAAATCAGTTTCAAATTTACCCATGAACAGGTTAGCCATAAACGGAGATAAGCTGTTACCCATTGTTGTACCATAATTTTGTTGATAAATATTATTGTTAATTTGAAAGTAGGTTTGACTCATACATAATCTTGCTAATTTAATAAAATTATCTACTTCTGAATTGTCTAAATGGTTTTGGTGTAACATATCTTTCAAATAATCTAAAGTGATATCTATCGGAACGCTTGGAAACAATGAACAGACATCGAATGAAACTAAAACTTCGTTCTCAGTCAGCTCAATGTTTTTAATTTTTCAATAAAATCGTATGAATTTTGAATACTGAAATTTGATTGTTGATATTCAAAACTGTTGAATTTATTTGACAACCATTTAGATATCAGATAAGTAGGAGCATTAATACCTGAAACAATGGGACGCATTGCTTTTCCGGGTTTATGTATCTTAGGTAAACAATACATTCTAGGAAGAACCGGGTTAGATACCGTTAGTCTAAACCTAAGTTGTTTTGGTATAATATTTTCACATTCTAATAAGACTCTACGGGTATCAGCAATCATTTTGGGAAGAGGATTTTTAGATATTAATGAATAGGGGCCTTCATTAAGCATCACCTGAACTGACTCAAAATAATCCTCTTTGTCCAAAATAACTACTTTATTGCCTTTATCTGCTTTGAGATAACAACAATTTTTCTCTTTAAGATTTTTAACAATGTTTATTTCTCTCGCGTTAAATTTAAATTTTGGTAACTGCTGAATATTATCTGAAATTTGAATTTTACAGGCATTCCTAATGAATTTTTAGAATTATCGTCTAAAAGTTTGATCGAACTTTCAATTCCTACAATAATCTTATCTATGGGCGCTTTGTTAAATTTGAGGTTATATTTCAAGCCTTTATTCAACAAAGTTAATTCGTCATTGTTAAAAATCTCCGAGGATTTGTTTACCACTATGTTAGATTTTTGGGGATCAAGTCTGTGCACCTCTTTTTCTTTTTTAGATAATTCTGTGAACTTTTTGTTGTTGTTCTGCAGTTGGTGTTCCTTTCCTTTGGGACAAGTTACAAGTTTAATTTCGATAGCTGAAAGTTCAATATCCAATTCCTCACTAAGATTTACTATGTTTTTAAGTTCTTTATAAGTGTACTACACAGAATGAGTGTTCCTTCTTTCGAATTTATTGTTCTACAGTATTTACTCGCACTATAATTTTGGTAATTTATTAAATTTTGATGAGTATTTTTTATGTGAGTCAAACTTAAACATAATATATCGACTTTTTCCTGTCGGATTAGAAGCTCAAATGCTTATAGTTTATTGGTTATACTTTTCTGCATTTTGATGCAAAAATTTATTGTAACCTCTATATCTTCTTCGTTTTTATTTAAGATGGATTTTTGTTTACTGAAGTCAATTGAAAATTTTGAGTATTTTTAATCCTTCCTTTTAAAATAGAATTTATTTGTAAATGTATTTTTTGTATTGTAGTTTAAGTTCAATGAGAAGAACATTGACAGTAAATACTAGCTCGGTGTTTGCCACAAATTGGACGCTTGCACATTCCACAATAATTGGCCGACATTCGTCTTTTTTTTTTTGAAGGACAGGTGCTTCTTTTCGAATGTCCTGGGATAGAGTTTTCCACGAGTGGGTTTTGTTTTTACAATATTTTCTACAGTGGTTCGAAGTGAACGCTGCAAAGTTTCGTGCATTTAAGCGATGTTCTGCCAAGGTCAATTATTGGGCCAATGTAACTATAAATTGTTTCCTATTTATTGACTTTCATTTTAATTTATGCATATTAGTACAACATACGCATTTATTGATGCTACATTTAACATGCCATCCAACAAGCGTAGTGGCTATCTTTTTATTTTTCTTGATGTGGGCATGTTTCTACACATCTGGTTAAACGTGTCAACACTTCCTTTAGTGCTATTGAAAAAGTCGATTATATCTGGTTTGCCCGTAGTTTCAGATATGAGAGTTGAGAGTACTCCCTGAATGCATTGCACTTAAAAGTATAACAATTTTATTCTTTTTTGAGACAGACGATAACAATGTCTTTTTTCTATCAAAGCAATATCTAGCTTTTCCAACTATGCGATTCTTTGTTGAAAGCATTTCTGGAAAAGTTTCGCGTTTGTTTTTGCACAATGTACCATCCATATTAAATTTATATGGTGCTTGTAAGACGTCAGCAGCCAGCTTGATTGATAAGAACAAATTGTCCAATGTTATATTCCTGTTTGCACCACACCGAGATTTTGTTTGGGTTTTCACGTAGTATTTTGCTAAAAACATGTCAGTTTTAGTTTTCTTTTCTAGGTAAGGCGAAGCGTCAATTACGTATTTAGTTCCAGCGTCGCATACCATGACAATTTTCAACCCGTGTTAAGCAGGTTTTTTTGGAATGTTGTAATGGCCAAAGACTCTTTATTCTAAGAACACATTTAAATTGCACCGGCTGCAACTCAGGTAAACGCTATAGAGACTCTAAAGGGTTATACGAATGTTTGCTTTTTGGTTTATGCTTTGTTGCTTACCTTTATAGAGATGCTTCTCAACGAAAAACGTAAATAATAACAAATAAATGTGCGCCAGCTTATTTATTAAGGGAAACAAGCAAAACCTTTGAGGGAATAAATACAAATTTTAATCAAAAATATATATCTAATAATCAAATAAAATTCAGCATTAAATAATAAACAAAATACGTTGACATTCGTCTACTCTAGTAATGAATTGACTTATACTAAGTGACATAGAAAGAAGAACGCCCAGTAATAATGAATTTATTTGAACAATTTTTGGTATATTAGTGTATACAAACTAGATTAGTAAACGATAACAATTTGATAAAGATTAAACTGTTAATTTCTTCAAAAAACTTAATAATGTGTTGCTCTACCACGATGTCTTGTGCACTCATTAACACGTCTGGGCATACTTTTAATGAGGTGATCGATTTTTTCTTGAGGTATCTGATCCCATGCTATCTGTAACTGATGCTGCAAAGCCGCTAGAGTTTGTGCAGGGTGAGGTAATTGAGTAATCTTCTTCCCATAATATCCCAGACGTGCTCGATGGGCGAAAGATCGGGAGATCTTGGTGGCCAAGGCAACAAAGCAATTTGATTGGCCTCAAAATGAGCTAAGGAAACTCTAGCAACATGAGGTCGTGCGTTGTCTTGTTGGAATGTGCTGTTGGGGATGGTCTGAACATAAGGTACAATATGGGAGTCTACCACCTCCTGGATGTAGCGCGCAGCGGTCATATTACCTCCAATGAAGACCAAAAGTGACCTACTTCCAATAGCAATAGCTCCCCATACCATAACTCCAACTGTGTGGTGCACATGCCTATTCACAGAAAATTGGAGATCTTGTCTTTTTCCGTATCGTTTTCTCGCCCTTGCACGACCGTCACGCATACCCAAACAAAATCTGGATTCATCACTAAAGACAATTGAATTCCATTCTTGTTCCCAATTTGCCCGTTCTCTACACCACGCTAGACGATAACGTCGATGCTCTGGAGTCAGTGGTAGCACAAAAAGGGGACGGTATGAAGAGAGCCCAAAGGTTCTTATCCGTCTATAAACTGTTCGCATTCCAATCCATCTTCCATTTTCTTCAAACCACTGGTCAGCAATTGCCCGTGTAGAAGAGAAGCGGTCCCGTAAAGCCAATAGTCTAAGACGGCAATCTTCGCGTTCTGTGGTTTTTCGACGACGTCCTGTACCTCTCGCTCTTTGTGTACGGCCTTCTTGGTTCCATGCCCGAACACAGACTACCACAGTGTTTAAACTACATTGCGTTCTAGCGGCTATATCTCTCATAGACAAACCAGCCTCAAGCAATCCCACAATTTTACCCCTATCAAACTCGCTTAATTGCCAATAATTATAGCGTCTTCGCACTAAAGGCATTGTGATTGAAATAAAGAAGCTCTTTGAAATGCAATTTAAATCCCTTAAATGACAACTGTACTTACAAATGCTTAATTCATTGTTTTAGGGCTACTCAATCGTAAGTGTTTTTGAATGAGGTTAACAAAACAACCGCTAAGGCAATATGGCTGAAAAACTGATCGTTTTTATCTTAATATAAACAAATATGTTCCTAAAAAAATTTACAAAATATTCATTATTACTGGGTGTTCTTCTTTCTATGTCACTTAGTATATAAACTACGGTGTCAAATGAAAGATAAAGTTTCTTTCAGTAAACTTAAAACTATAAACGTAATAACGCTAGGATTCTTTACACGCATTCAAAACGTTACCTAACTAAATTAACTTATTACAGATATTGAACTGTAAAATTCGCAGCTTAATTCAAAAAGGTAAATATCAGATGTAGTCGCAAAACAAACAACTACTGCATAACGTAAGGTACAACTACCGAATAATGTAAGGTACAACTACTGCATTTAAGGTACGACAACAAATGCTAGTTATTGCGTACCGACTAATGCATAAGACAAAGATAACCACGACTCCTTTTTCATTGTTAACCGTGTAACCCGACTTTAGTTTGTCAAAAATTTAACTTTAACGCACGGAAAGTTCGAAGAATTGTTGACATTATTTTAAGCACTTACTTGGAGTTTGTTGTGCTACGAAAGGAACGTTGAATTTTGTCAAAGGTAGAACAGGTAGGAGCTGACCTGTTTGCCGGACAATACCACTTGTCGGACACTTTCCACAAACAAGGAATAAAATAACAATATCTCAATCTACTCCACCTTTTCTTACTCATCAAGCGTTGCATACATTATCTTTCTCTTAACTGGTACGCTTCTCGCAGCTATTAGTAACAGATGAAAAGAGAAAGAAAAATCAAAGATAGCTGAGGTTTAGAGCGTGTATCAAGTTCTAACGTGTTGTACAAAAAGTGTAGTGAGAAGCGGTTTCGGAAATATTAAGTACATACTGTGAAAACTATTATTTAGCCGCTATATCACTTTTGCATGAATTAGATTATGATTAAATTGAATTGTGTGCATAAAATCGTATTTTGATTGAGTCCTAACGTCTAAAATTGGGTGTCCGAGAAACTGGTTCCCGAAAACTAAGTAAGACCAGTTTTCGGACACAGCGTCCGAGAATCGGTATCTGGCCTGAAATTTTCATGCACATTTGTTCTAGACTTGCAATAGTTCTATACCTATACGACTTTCTCCCTTTTATTCAATTATACATGGAGAATAAGGTGACCAGTTTTCGGACACCTTTTTGTTGCTATGTGCTCAAAGCGTCCGAAAAACGGTACTTATTAGACGTACCTTATTAGAATTGTTTGTTATTAGGTTTTATTATTTATTTATCATTAGGTGTAGGTATGTGTCTGAAAAATACCGTTTTCGCCTGGAATTATGTTTATTTAAAACTAAACAAATTTAAAGTTATGAATTCACCATATGGGTGGGTATTTTGTTCTATACCCCAAAAAAAAATACTGGTTTTTCAGATGGCAAAAACAAAACCGGTTGCCAAGTCACCAATTCCTAAAAAACCTTTGAAGGCGAAACACCGCAAGTTTGGTACTTACTCCGATGCTTCACTTCAAACAACCCTGCAGGCCATTCGAGAATCAGGGAATAAGTGTAAGAGAAGCCAGCAGGCGTTATAGCATCCCCAGAGCTCTCGTGCATGACAAATTAACTAGCAAATCCACTGCTGAGAAGAAAAAAACCGGACCGCCACCATTTCTCACAGTGGAAGGTGAGAAGAAAATTGCAGACTGGGCTATAAATATCGCAAAATGTGGCTTCCCCATCTCGAAATCCGATCTAATAAAAACTGTGGCAAAAATTGCACCTGATACCGGCAAGTCAAACTTCTTTCCTAACCGTGAACCTGGGATTAGATAGTACAAGGGATTTCTAAAAAGACGCCCCAAAATTTCCAAAAGGGAGGCAGAGGGAATTAACAAAGCGAGGGCTGTAGTAACTGAAGAATCCATTCGATCGTGGCTTTGCAAAAATATCTAGAAGACAACAGTTGTTAGGACATATTAGAAGAACCCAGTAGAATGTTCAACGAGGACGAGTCAGGGTTTTCCTTGTGCCCCAAGACTGACAAAGTCCTTAGACCAAAAGGTTGGAAAAATTTATATGTAATCAAGTCCAGCAAGGAAAAGGAAAATACCACTGTCTTTATTACGTTCAATGCATCAGGAGGAATATGCCCCCCTTTAGTAGTATTTCCGTATGTAAGGCCACCTAGAACTCCCGTAAATAATGTCCCTAGGAATTGGGTTATCGGAAAATCCGACTCGGAGGGGATGAAAGGGGACGTTTTCTTCGAATACATCTCAAATGATTTTAACTCATGGCTAACAGAAAACAAAATAAAGCGACCGATTTTGTTATTAATAGATGGGCACAAGTCACATATGACTCTGCCTTTAAGTCAGTTTTGCCAACAACATAATATTATTTTATACGCTTTTCCTCCAAACACAACACACATATTGCAGCCGGCAGACGTGACCGTGTTCAAACCTATGGAACAAAAATGGAAGAATACAGTTAAAAATTTGGCAAAAACGCTCTGAAAATGTGAATCAAATAATCACAAACATTAATTTCTGCAAAGTATTTGACAAGGCATTGCAAAACACTATATTGTCAAAGGCTTCCGTAAATGCGGGTTATATCCTTTCAACCCTGATAATGTAGACTACACAAAATGTGTTAAAAATTTTCTTGAGAAAAATTGTCAACAACAAACCGCTTCTGCAAGTGCCTCAGAACAAGCAATAACCGTAAAGAATTTCGATGATGCTGCCAGGGTAATCAAGTTCATTTCCAATGATTTGAAACTGTATGGTGTCAACGTATCGGTTGTACTCAATGAAATAAAATTCTATAAATCACGTTTGAAAAGAGGCTCCAATACAAGACAACCATTTACTTCAACAACTACTTCAGCCGACCAGGCTGTAAATACAGCTGTCGGAAGTATTGTTGCTATAGACCAAGCAACTTTGCTACCCGTTGAGATATTACAAATTGCCGATGATCCTATGCTTTTGAACTTAGGGGACGTTTCGTGGATCAATAAAAATTCAGAACTCGACGTATTTAGTGAATTGGAAAACAAACACCAAAACAATGACATTGACACCGAATATGAAGAAGTAACTGCAAATAAGAATGATATTGCCTCAGAGGCAGAGAAATCAGGGAGAGATCAGGTTGAGTCTGCTGAAGCAGATGAACCTACGCAGGCAAAAATTGTAACTTTAGCAGCAAATGAAAAAGAAAATCAAAATGAAGAAGTCCCTGGGAAGAAAATGAAATACATGTTGAACAGGGCAATAGAAACAGGCACGTGATGAAAAACAAAACGAGATAGAAAATGGCAACTGCAAAAGAACTGAAAGGAAATAGAAAGTGACAAAGGAAACGGGATAGTAATAGAGAATGACGAAGCAGATAAAAGGAGAAACGATGAGGAAAATGACAACGATAATAAACAAGCGGATTAACCGAAAAATGACACAGAAAGTGAGACTGAAACTGAAAAACGCACTTACACAAACAATGAACCAAAAAGCTTAGCTTTAGTCAAAGAGACTGATAGCAATTTGACTGTGATATTAAACAATAAGATATTATATGATAGTACAAATAGGTTCAAAATAAAGAGAAAAACAAAGATGTAACGGATGGAAACAAAGAACCCAGTGGGTCTAATAACAAAAAAGCAGAGGAGATCATCCTTGATTCTTATCAAAAACATCTGGCATTCCCAGATGCATTTTTGCAAAATAGGCAGGGCAATCGCGCGAAAGAAAAAATACAAAGTGCAATATCTTCAGCTGCGTGGAGAACTTACTACACTCGCAAATATGACAAAAAAAAAGAGAAAATAGAAAAGGCTGATCTGAAAAGAAAAACTAGGGGAAAAGAAAGTCCAACAGACGAAAATAGAAACATAGGATGTGATGAATGCCCTCGGTGGTATCATCTCAAATGTACTGATCTGTCAGACTGCACCTACAATGAGGCAGCTCTTAAAAATACTAACTAGTGCCTTATTGTACGCTTATTAAGTAAGAGATGTTTATGTTCTAAGTATGTTATTTGTAAATGTTTTTTTATGTGTTTCATTATTGAACGTTTTATTTTACAATGCTGTGTTTTTTTACTTGTTTTTGAACTCATGTTTGACTAAGTCAGGTAGGTACGTAATTTTTTCGTTCATCACTGGTAGGAATTGAAAAGTACTACTTCTCCACCGGTTGTCCGAAAAGTAGTACATCGATGTCCGAAGATTTGTCTAGGGTGTCCGAAAACTGGTAAAATTGACTTTCTGACTTTTAAAAATTAGAATATAAAAATGGTTAGGGTGTAATGTTTCTTTTTCATCTCATTCCATCCTTCGCACTTCAAAAAATGCATTTAGACCGCCGGAATTTGATTTATAGTATAAAATAACTATTTTATTCAGTGTTCAATGCAGAAAAACAGTTAAGTGTTCGAAAAGCAGTTCGATCCCTAATTGGACTGGCCTTGTGAATAAAGTTGCACTCAGAATGACGTAATGCATACGGAATTTTTCATGAAACGAATTTTCTTTCTTCCATTAATTAATAACGAAGCGGATAATCGATTCTTCATTGATAAACACGTAGAATCCAAACGTACAAAAAGGTAACGAATTTTCATAAATTTCAGAATGCACGTTGATTCTTCTAAATCAAACTTTTCTTTAACGGAACGTACACAACACCAAAAACGTAGATAAATTCGCTATGAAGCTAATCTATTCATTCAAACTTCGTTTTACTCAAAATGAAACAGATAAAAAGGTAAAACGTACTTTAACAACCGGCTTCTGCTTCTCATCGGTCGCCATTGTTAGACTTCCTTTTGCGCGGGTAAAGTTGCTAGTCATCATGACATTAAATGCAAACTAGCGGGAGAAATGTGCGCGTTATTTAAATATCAGGTAACGATAATTTTGGAACGCTCAATGTACATCCGAAACGGGCAGCGATCTGTAAATGCCAGCAACTGTTCATCAATGGTAATGTACGACCTTGTTTTATATGCCATGTTTTTCCTATTACAGCCAAAGCATCAACTTCTTATCTGGTTGGCCGTGTAATTTTGTTATCAAAACAAAGGCAAATAATTACAAATTTAAACCTTGCTCGGCTCATTGTAGCAATATAAGTTCTTCCACACAAGTTACTATCAAAAAATTGTATAGTGCTTAGATGATTATTTTTCATTGCTGCTAAAAACAGCAATAATTCAATAAGCGCTTTGATTTCTATAGAATTCGTGATGGAAATCGTTGATTTTTCCTGAGTGTAACTTTCTGATTTATCACGTATTTTGTTATTGCTGTAAATAACAATTTCATCAAGCATTAGCTCTGTTAAAATAATGAAAATACATCAAGAGGATTTGTGACATCTTTAACTATTCCGGTCCGCCCTTGAATTATACAGCGTCATCCCGAAAGTCCGCACCAAATGGGAAACTTATGCATTATGGGTTTTTCGATAAAAAGTTGTTTTTTACTAAAGTTTGTGCATTCCCTAAAACTAAAAATGCACCAACAAAATGTGGCGAAAGACGCGTAATATACGAGGTGCATTCAAAAACTTGATTTTGAGTCAAGAGTAAAGTGCCCTTATTTTTGATGCAGAGTTCTTTTGATATTTTGTTGACACCAAAAAGTACGCGTCTTTTGTTACATTGCGTTGGTGCATTTTTAACTTTAGAGGATGCACAAAATTTTATGAAAAATAAATTTTTATCGAAAAACTCATAATAATGAAGTTTCTCATTTGGTGCGGACTTTGGTGATGACGCTGTATGTGTTTTATTTTTCATTGATGTTCTTGAGGTTTCTTTTTTTTCTCATTGAGAGCTATTTGTGAACGATTTAAATTTTTAATTTGTGAAGAAGTAGAAGAAGTATCTTCTTCAAACTTTTCTCGACCGCCTCTAAGTCTAAGGTCTGCATCGAAATTTCTAAGTCATTGAAATTGACGCGTTTTTTTTAAGGTAAATAATTTTTGTATTGTTCTTTACCACCAGATGGGTTAGTTTGTTTTCTCTTACTAGATTCAGGTGTTGGGTCATCTGTATCACTTCCATTCGACTTTCATCTTCTGTGGGCGTGTATTCGTTTCCAAAATACGGTTCAATTTCGACGTTATCTTTCACATCAGATTGACTACAATTACTACCAAGTAAAAATCGGGATCGTTTAATATGTTTTCAAGTTCTTTGTCTGACAATGGTTTATTCCAATAGTTCATTTTGTTAAAAATATTTGACAATAACTAAATAATAAAGAAAAATACAAATTATACGTAAAAAAAAAGTTACGCGAAAACTAACCTTTCGTAATAATTACGAATGCAATAAGTATACGACAGGCACAAGACGTCTGAAGCCCAATATAAATTAATCATTTATTTATTTATTTATTCGTATGGTACATTTTAAATATTGTATTGTGATGTAAGTGTTATGTATGGTGCCCCAGAAGATTGGTATAAACCTGTATAGTGTGGTGACAAAACCGTGTGCAATAGTGGATTGGTTTGCCTTGGCAAAGCATTTACGTCAAGGTTTAGGAAAACCACTAAAACCTAAACATTCCAACCCTTACCCACCTTAGTATTCACATGTAATAATATTAATTAAGTGTGTAAACATTATAGAAGGTAAATAAAAACATAAAATATAACAGCACAGGCATTGCATGACGACATATAATGGACCGGTCCAAGCGCACTTGTTACAAATGAGGAAACTACAAGAAGCAGCGCTCTAGCAGATGTGCAGAAAATATGCGCAAACAAATTATAATTTGTTTTGTAAAATTTACGAATAGTTATCTTTCTAGGGTTAACATACTTAAATTTTACTTTTTCGCATATCTACAGAAAAAGTATTGTAATCGTGCTTTGTAAAAAATGTATGCACGTTTAAATGTATGTACACTCATGAAATTTAAAACTTGGACACCATAATTTCTGTAAACAAAAGTTTGCACATTGTGAAGCGGGCTTAAGGGTATCATTTACAATTCTAACATCAGGTAGTCTCAGAAGGGGTTATCTTATAGAAGGACTGTAGAATGAATCATTACACTAAGCACGTTTTAGAAAATAGGTAATTTACGTTGCTTACTTAATTTTTTCTTTAAAGAATATATTTGAAGGTATCGCTAATTAAACACCATAGCTCGATTAATTATCGAATCAAAATTTTGTTTAGGAAATGTTTACAAAATAAAATTAGAAATAATTTTGATTTAAAAACGTCTACAAGCAATAACTTTTAAATTAAATCAAAAAACTAAACATGGTTATTTGGGTTGACTGATTATTACTTATTTTTAAATAAATCTAACCTACTAATTATTGTAATTATTAAAAAAAATCATTAAACTCTCTATTCATAATATTTAGTCCTTACAAAATGTATATTTTATGACGTTTCATTTTTTTCTGTAGTTAATATAAAAAGTGAAAATAAAAACTAAGGCAATTCTTATTGTCAACGTATATATTTAGTTTTTGACAAGAATTTATTACATAATTATAATTAAGATACCAAGTTATAGTTTAAAATTAAATGAAAACGTTTTTTTTAATAAAGGTATTACTATATAAATAAATATAAGAAATCAATAATGGGTGTGACCTCCATTATTATTGATACATTCTTGGAGGCGTCTGCTCATTGACGCTATCAAGGTATCAATATAATTAATATTAATCGTTTCCCATGCGGTATCAATGGCTGCAATTAGTGCATTACGGTTTACTGGTATTTGTTGCTTCGGATAACAGCAAGTATTCGAGCCCAAACATTTTCGATAATGTTAAAATCTGGGCTTTTTGCTGGCCAGGGTAACAGCTCCAAGTTATTTGCTTGTATCCAGTTGCGCACAACCTGCGAAGTATAGGGTCATCATATCCCGATAGTTAATTATCGAATGTTCCAAGAAAATATGTGTAAATAGTAAATAGAATTTACTAACGTAACGTTAAGTCGTTAATTGTAGTTACATAACTCTCCTTAAAGAAGACTTTCATCTTTTAAGTTTTTCTTTTCAAAAACAACTGGAACGAATTACTATGGACAATAAATGATGATATAAATACCATAAACTTTTTGGGGGATTTCAACCTATTAATCGAAATCAGCTTGAAAATTTGTTTGGAAAATTTTCACGTCTCAAAAATATGGCGCTATTGAGTTTTTCGGGATAATTATGTAGATTGCATAATAAGTGTAGATGAGAGAAAGTTAGTGTGAGTCACCGTTCTATTTATTTTTTTATTGTGTCATGAATTATACAGGGTGTCTCCAACTTCTCGGGTCAAAATTGAATGTATGACACCAAACTGAACATTTAGCTGGCCCCTCCACTGATCGCTATCATTTATTCTTGTTTTTGAAAATGAAAGTACCCACACTATAAATTTTTGACCATTTCATTCCTTGCTTTGAAATGTACGTTTTTTTAAATAAAACATGAACTATGCTTTTCTAGCTATAGGTTCTTTATATCAAAATATTTAATTTAGTGTCAACTAGAATATACCCAATTTTGACCAAATTCAAACCAATAATAAATTAAACACGATATGTATCTTTTACTCTGGCTATTTGTTCTATTTATTTTTATTTGTTCTTGCACTATTCAAAAGGAAAAAAACAATTACAGAATAGGTATACAAATATAAAAACAATGCATACACAAAAAAAAAGAATGCAAGTAAACTAAATTAAATACATTATGATAATTCTAAATTAATTAAATTACCTTGCAGTTGAATATATCGAAAGTGTGCTAAAATTTGTTATAAATGTCATACATTCTGAACAAAGGAGAAGATTTTAGTATATATTTTTTCGGAGTTTTGAGATAAAAAGTAATAAGATTCCGAGATGCACAGCGTGGTATATTAAATGCAATTTTATTAAGAAATTCAGGACAATTGATCTCATAATTAATTATTTTTCATAATAAAACACAGCTGCACGTCTTCGTCTGTCCTCAAGTGATGGCAAAGAAAACCGTGATTAAAGTGCACTGTTAGGAAATCCAATGCAAGGATAATAACCTTCAACTTTAAGGAATAGAAATTTAAGAAATTGTCAATGTAATCTTTCAATGTTGTCAATATGAAGCTGATGGATGGAGACCAAATAATCGACGCATATTCAATTTTGCACCTAACTAAATTGTAAAATAAGACATTATTAAATTAACCGAATTAAGAACTCCAGGTTTTTTTTGACTTAATAAAGTTGAAGTAATGTGATTAAAAAAAACTTAATTTTTTATCATATATACTCTCTAAGTCACGGTAATTATTGAGTCTATTGAGAAGAACAGAATTAGTAACATAGTCAAAAATCAAAGGGGTTACCTTCCAAGAAAAAGACATGACATTGGATTTAACGACGTTTAAAGGTAATCTATTTAAAACGCTCCACTCATTAAGAGCTGAAAGATTCTGTTAGAGTAAATTTCAATCATCTAAAGTATCGACAGATTTAAAAATCCGCATAGAGTAAAGAATCCACACTTAGATATTCCACAACATCATTAATAAATTTATTAAAAAACAGATGGCCAAGCACTGAACCTTGAGGCACTCCTGACGTTAATAAAAATTTGACAAATTTATGACCACAACATTGTACGATCTGTGAACTATCGAGTAAATAACTTTTAAATAACTGAATCAAATTGGTAGAGAATCCAAAATAACTAAGTTTTTTTAACAAAATACTGTGATCAAGTCTGTCAAATACCTTTGAAAAGTCAGTTAATATGACATTGATTTCGCTATCACTATTTATAGATTCCGCGATAAATTGTGTAATGCAGGTTAAGTTTGAAACTGTGGAGCGACCTTTAATAAATCAATGTTGCTCATCTGTGATAAAACATGAGACATGTCCGGACAAAAAATCATAGAAAACCATTTTGTAATTTTAAATATGTGACCGATCACCTTTCTTAAACATTGGCACCCCTTTAGAATTTTTCCAAACTGAGAGAAAAGAATTAGTGGAAAGGGAAAGATTGAATATAATAGATAATAACCTTCTAAAAATTGCCGCTTAGTTTTTATGTATAAAGGCGGGAACACCATCCGAGCCAGCAGTAAAAGAGAGCTTAATCGTTTTTAAAGCCATAAATATAGCTTTTTTCAGTTGTACCATTAACATCGTTCTTTTGTAACACATCTTATTTGGCACTTTATTACTCCTTTTTACAATTGATGTAATTCCAAAACTTTTTACAGTTTGAACTCTGTTTTATTCAAACTAGCTGTACAGGCAATTAAAATGTCATATTTTAGTTGTTTTCTTAATGAATTAAATTTAGTAGGCGCATCATTGTTATTTGTTTGATACCAACAAAACCTACTAGAATAAACCTGCTTGTTGTGATTTAACTGAAAATTGATAACTGTAGGGGAAAACTATACGAGTACAAATCGATAGAAAATTAAAAACAGATAAAAAAATCAATGTTGCCTATTTAAATAAATGAGTTTCAGCAATTTCAAAAATTTTAAAATAGCGCTCTTACAAAATAAGTATGGAAATTAAAAAAAATGTTTAAACTGTTTCAAACTTCTGCCTTACATCTACGAGTTTACAAAAAAAATCCAAAATTTCTAAAAACATAAGTTTTGGGGCTATTTCTTTTTGATGCTGTATCTTTAAATAAATTGCTCTAAAATGCCAATTTAAAAATTTTAAAAATATTTTTCTTCTAAATTAACCCTGGTGAGTTGCTATTTAAGAAAGTTTACCTTTATGCTGCCCAGCGAAACCTAAACACCTTGTATAAACAAAAATATTTTTAAAATATGCAGTTTTTCAATAGAAATCAATACAGTGCAAAACATTTTATGTTGACATTTATACAAAGACACTAAAAACCGAGACCAGAGTAATGGCAAACTTTGTATAAGAATATTAATTATACAAAATAGTGTTATGAAAAAAATTTATTGGAAATTTGTTTATCTATAATTTAAATTATTATTATTTATTTAAAAAATAAATTGTTTTTTGTCGTGGCTGATTTGATAAGTGCTGGTAAGTACCAGCAATTATTTATTTATATTTATTATTTGTTTTACAATTTTCTTTTTCCTCTTTTTTTGAGCATTTCCAGTTTAATAGTAAAAAAACATTTAAAGGGAGAGAGCGTGTTATTTAGTTTTAGTTAACTCGTATAGAACCTCCTACGCATTAACTTCGTTTAAACAGTTGGATATATTTAAACATTTATTTTTTTACAGGATTAAGTCTATTGTTAGACTGTCTTTAAGGTACCTTCAGAATTTTAAAGTCAATTACCTAACATTTAGCTAACAATTATTTAAATGGTTTTTTACATCGTTTTTTTATTTTTTTTTATCAAAAGTTGTATAATTTTTACACGTTTTAAGTTAATTATTTTATTTTTTTTTATAAGTAAACTAATTCAGTTCCATTTGATACAAATTTATTTAATGTATGGTCTGTTAGGAAAGAAAGCAACTCAACAGATTGAGTTCATTTCTTAGTACCTCCACCAAGAAAGAGTCATAATGGGCACCAATTAAATTCAAAATCAAAAATTTTAGTTTGAACTAAAAGAAAAAACCAAATTATGTTTTGGAAAAAATAAAACAGAAAAAACGTAAACATGGACAACTTTTAAATCTGATCTCAAATCTGAGTTGTAAGAAACAATTATTTCAATTGAAATATTTTACGAGTTTAGTGTCAAAAGTTAAATTAATACTTCATAAAATTAAAATTAAAATAAGCCTATTCTAGCATCGTAGTGACGTCAACACAGTGTTAGAATAAGCAATAAGCGCGCGTGAATAAATTAGTAAAATTTATTATATTCAATAAACATTAGAAAACAAAGCAAATGTACATCTGATTATACAAAACCAAAATAAAAAAAACAAATTATTACGTTAAACGTACAATTATTATACACATTAACAATCCGTATGTTCACTATTTTCTAATTACAACGAAAACCCTTAGTGATAATAATCAAACCTCTCAAAAAATGTTTTAAGCAAAAATATGTGCAAAATAAAATCCATCAATTTGAAGAGACGCAACCTGAGCGATGACGTCACTACCTTTAGGGACGCATGCGCAGTTTTGGTTTTTTAAAAATGTCATTTTGACTTTGGTTATATGCTAGTTGCAAACTCCAAAACTAAACATAAAGTTGAACAGTAAATAACGAGTGTCTAAATAAAAAACAGAGCTGGACAACCGTGGAATTGAATTGATTTAATTATTTTTACAGTGTAGAGCTAAATACCACTTGGTGGCGTGGAATGTGCATTAAAACGTGACATAAATATAACCTAGAAATTGACAAAAATGAATACCTATTTTATTGGATACATCGCATTCTAACCTAAACTATGTATCAGCTGACTTTTTGTAAAAAAAATTAGTAAATGTCAAAAAAAATTACAAGACCTACCCAGCCCAGATTTTTATTTAAAAATGAAAATCGCAATACAGTACCTAACGCTATATTCACAATAAAGGTTATGACGTCAGGCCAATGAGAAAATGCTCTGGGTATATTTGCTAATATAACAGGTAATGGCATGTTTTTAAAATTTATACATTTAATTTTAAGAGTATTTTGGACCTTATCACAATATTTCAACGGTATTTTATTTTTTTGTAAACATTTCTATTACGTTTAATGTGTCTCGAGAATTGATTGTTGTTACCTATAACAGAAATACTGTTATATTATGATCAGGGCGTTGTTGTAAACTGGTGCTAGTGGAACATCCAGGTAATGTTAAATCAGGTTGTTTAGAATCAAGTATTTGTGACACTTCTATTTTTTTCATCAAAGCTTTTACATAACCCTCGGCAACATCCAACGATTTCCATCCTCCATCAAGTCACCAGCAATGCCTCAATAAATATAATCTAGAATTTAATTCTATTTTTGTCGCTAAAGATTTTATATTATTTGCTTTAGCAATGAATTTATAAATATCACATTCTTCCAATATTTGAGATTTTTGTTGTATAATCTTGAAAATTCATTTTCAAAAAATGCTTGAAGATTGCTGGATTTTGATATGTGTATATTCATATGTATACTTAAGCACGGTTTCATCATCAAATACATTCTTCACAAAGTGGAAGATTTATATTTTTGAAGTTGAAAATTAATATAGGTAATTAAGATGTTTCCCAAGTTTCTTGTGCGTTACTTTTTCATATTGGGATTTGGACTTGTCAGGGAGCAAATTTATTAAACATTTTGGGCAATTTTTTTCATTTGAGGAAGTGTGCTTGATATATTTTCTTTAGAATTCATTTTATTAAATTGCTTCAGCAGGCATAAATTATGGCATAAACGAAAATGTAAAGCAAAGTGAAGCTTTTAAATTAAATTTGTTTCATAGCCAAGTAAAATGCCGATATAAAAATAGCACCTACCAAAAAACCACCTCTCTATAACGGCCACGGCAACTTATTTGTAAACTTTCTTCGAAAAATACATGTAATTCTGCATCCCATTTCCGGTCATTCTTAAGTAAGATCATTAGTAGACAACAGCTTAGCGTTCAAGTTGCGCATAATATATAATTGTTTCATTGTGTGAGGCTTAAGTAATTACCGGTATTTAAGAACGGTTTTAAAGAATTTGTTCCATTTATAATAGATCACCATTACAGAGAAAATGCAATTAAAAGGCTGATTAAGCTCACCCCAAAAATCGTATTTTGCGTACATAGTTTGAGTTAGTATGTTCAACAGTGCTGTTACATATAGACGTACAGAAACATTACGATGTCGCTAAAAAGAAAACGTTTGTCTTTTAAAGAGAAAATTGATATAATTGAGAAAAATAAAAAATTCAATACCAGTGCTAGAAAATTGGCTGAAAAATTCAGTGTTGGAAGAACACAAGTTAACGATATTTTAAAAAACAAATGTGAATTAAAAAAGCTATTTGAAGAAGGTTCCAATACAGAGCAGGAGAAAAAATTATCTAGAACTGAAGGTTTAGAAATTGACCGAGTTGTTTACAAGTGGTTTTGTAAAGCTAGGAATAAAAATATCCTTATATCTGGACCTTCAATAAAAGAGAAAGCATTGGAAGTTGCGTAAAATTTAAAAATGACGGATTTTAAAGCTTCAAATGAGTGGCTTGAGAAATTTTGTCAAAGACATAACATAACCTTTAAAACAATTTGCGGGGAGTCAGTTGATATTAACCTGGACCGTGTTGAAACTTTGAAAGCAAAGTTGTCAGTAATATTGCAGGAGTATTCATCCAAAAATGTGTATAATGCTGACGAGACCGGATTTTTTTACATTGCGATGTCAAACAAAATGTTCTTTTAAAAAAACGATAAATGTAGTGGTAATAAAAATTAACAATCTTATTTTGTACAAATATGGAAGGTGATAAGGAAAATCCGTTAATCATTGGAAAAGTAAACACCCAAGATGCTTTAATGGCTCTCATATCAACAAAAGATTGGATGACAGTAGATATTATGACTTCTGGCTAAAAAAATTTAATGAAAAAATAGAAAATAAAGTTGTCTTATTATTTCTAGATAATGCCACGTCTCATCCCAAAATGACTCTTAAAAATGTAAACATTGTTTTTCTACCTCCAAACACCACATCCCATTACCAGGCACTGGATCTAGGAATTATCCAAAACTTTAAGTTGGCTTACAGGAAGTTTTTAATCAAAACGCTCAAACATTCACAAATACCGAACGTCCTTTTGAAGATGCTGAAAAAATTATCAATTTAACCAGCGCTTTAGTATGGATATCAGTAGCCTGGAGAAACGTTTCGCCTATTACAATTGCTAAATGTTTTGCGAAAGTAATTCTCGGAAAATGTCCTGCAAGAAGATTTCGATGAAGAAGTGTGTGAAAAACTAAGAGATGTGCACAGTTTTCTATTTTCTAATGATAAGAGGAGCTAGAGGTAGAAGTACTTCAAATTTTACCAAAATGTAAATATTCTGTTTTACAAACTAAACTTAAAAATGTAAAACAAACCTCAATACAAAAATATTTCACAAAAATGTAATTTAATGGTATCTATATGTATGTAATTAATTATTGTAATAGGTATAACAAGGAATTAGAAAATTGGTACATATTATGTAAATGTATGTATTATGTATTCAATATGTATAACTCTTCCATTATTATATCGTCTAATTATTTAGTATTGCATCAGCACATTTACAGTTATTTTTTAATGCAGATATATAGTACCCTACAGCGAACCGTATTATGTTCCATACTTAAAAGATTTTAATAAACAACGCATAGAAATAATTTTTTTTTTCTTTCAATAACGGCCACCTTCATATATCGTTCAGTTTTGCAGCAAGTTTTAGTGACCGCTATTTAGAGGTTTTACTGTACTAACATATAGTATAAAATATTCGTTGCAGAAGGGCTTTCAAGACTTATGTGTTCCTCAACTCGCCGCTTTGGGGCTTGTTTCGGAACTTTAAATTTATTTTAATATACTACACTTTATTTTTTTTTTACAAATTTTTTGTAAGATTGTAAATGAAGTAAATAAATGGTTTTAATGATTTTGCTTCTGAAATTGTTATTGTTTTGGTATTGAATTTATTTATAAGGTTTGAATCTATTTAAATTCTACTTAAAGTAATAATGGTTACCTTCCTACAATTTCTTTTATGAAACAAAATTACTACATGTTTTAAATTGTAAATTAAAAAAAAAATGTAGCAAAGTTAATTGCTCCGTACGCTAATTTTTTAGATTTCCAATAATTTCTACGATTCATCTTTGTACTTTAGTTAATCCTAAAATTACCTTAATCTTTTTTTACATAATTTATTTAAAAATTAGGCGTGATTATTGGCATTAAAACCATAAAAATTTGAATGTAAAATTACATTTTCACCGTAGGTAATATGAAATATAATGGAGCCGTTACGCTCAGTAAGCAATATATCCAATATGTATGATTTATGTAGGTACCTACTTTAGTTGAGATCGTTTTTGCTAAACGGAGTTTTTAATAAATGACAATGAAAACGTCTGTTAATTAATTGGTTTTAATTATGAATGAAGTTTAGATGTGTGTATAATATAGAGTATATTAAAATGTTGTTAATTTAGATGAGTTAATAGAAGCTAATAATTATTGCACCGCCCGCTTAATCAGCTTAATGATTCTTAAAAAAAATATGTACTTATGCATGACATTTATTTGATGTACACTATAAATGAAATAATAAACAAAGAAACTAAACGTTTTTTTTTATAATTTGTACTTACATTTATCCGTTTTTTATTTGCCCTAATTAATCCTCACTTTGTGTTAGTAGGTTAATTGAAACGCAAATAATTGTTGAGACCCCACTTCATATAAAAAGTAAATTTAAGAGTTCAAAAAATTCAAACAAAACAAAAACTACGTTTTAATCAATGCCACTAGAAATACATAATTAATGATTTGGTTTTACTCAAACATAAAGTACTCAAACGCATTAGTTATTAGAAAGCTGCATAAATTATTACAGTAACAATTCAAAGTTTTAAAATACAAAAAATATCAGAAAAAAGTTTTTATTCGAGACGTTAATTCGTTAAGCTTTATTCTTTACTCTATCGTTTATTCTTTAAAACGCCGTGAGCATGCAAACGCATTCAATTAAACGAACAAACTCTTAACCTGTCAGGTCAGTCTTGGTTTTTTATGATAATTAATTAAATATGGAATATAACGTCCATGAATAACGTAAAACTTGACTTTTGACTTGTCTCAGGCTTATATAACATTGAAAGCACATGATGCCAAATATGTGAACCAATTATTCGAACAAGACCATCTATAAATCGATACTCCAAATTCGAATACATTAATTAGACAAAATAAGAAAACATGTATTACGTATCTTTGCGATGTGGCGGTGAATTAGTATTCGACGGTGAACGGAATCTTACAGTGAATTAGAAACCTGCAGATAAATGAATTCTTTAGTTAGTTTTTGTTACTTTTTATACAACAATGTTGTCATGTTTTTTATCATTGTCTTTCTGCCATATTTTATAACTCTTGCATTATCTCGTCTTCACCTGGTGTTTTGTGGTTTTTAATCAATTTTATTGCTGTTCTGATTTCATCCATGTCATGTCTATCTTTTTGTTGTACTTGTATTAGTGTGATCGGTTTTGTTATTGCGTATTATCAATCACATGTATTACGTATCTTTTGCGATGTGGCGGTGAATTAGTATTCGAAGATGAACGGAATCTTACAGTGAATTAGAAACCTGCAGATAAATGAATTCTTTAGTTAGTTTTGTTACTTTTTTATACAACAATGTTTTCATGTTTTTTATCATTGTCTTTCTGCCATATTTTATAACTCTTGCATTATCTCGTCTTCACCTGGTGTTTTGTTGTTTTTAATCAATTTTATTGCTGTTCTGATTTCATCCATGTCATGTCTATCTTTTTTGTTGTACTTGTATTAGTGTGATCGGTTTTTGTTATTACGTATTATCAATCACATGTATTACGTATCTTTGCGATGTGGCGGTGAATTAGTATTCGAAGATGAACGGAATCTTACAGTGAATTAGAAACCTGCAGATAAATGAATTCTTTAGTTAGTTTTTGTTACTTTTTTATACAACAATGTTTTCATGTTTTTTATCATTGTCTTTCTGCCATATTTTATAACTCTTGCATTATCTCGTCTTCACCTGGTGTTTTGTTGTTTTTAATCAATTTTATTGCTGTTCTGATTTCATCCATGTCATGTCTATCTTTTTGTTGTACTTGTATTAGTGTGATCGGTTTTTGTTATGACGTATTATCAATCACATGTATTACGTATCTTTTGCGATGTGGCGGTGAATTAGTATTCGAAGATGAACGGAATCTACAGTGAATTAGAAACCTGCAGATAAATGAATTCTTTAGTTAGTTTTTGTTACTTTTTTTATACAACAATGTTTTCATGTTTTTATCATTGTCTTTCTGCCATATTTTATAACTCTTGCATTATCTCGTCTTCACCTGGTGTTTTGTTGTTTTTAATCAATTTTATTGCTGTTCTGATTTCATCCATGTCATGTCTATCTTTTTTGTTGTACTTGTATTAGTGTGATCGGTTTTGTTATTACGTATTATCAATCACATGTACGTATCTTTGCGATGTGGCGGTGAATTAGTATTCGAAGATGAACGGAATCTTACAGTGAATTAGAAACCTGCAGATAAATGAATTCTTTAGTTAGTTTTGTTACTTTTTTATACAACAATGTTTTCATGTTTTTTATCATTGTCTTTCTGCCATATTTTATAACTCTTGCATTATCTCGTCTTCACCTGGTGTTTTGTTGTTTTTAATCAATTTTATTGCTGTTCTGATTTCATCCATGTCATGTCTATCTTTTTTGTTGTACTTGTATTAGTGTGATCGGTTTTTGTTATTTAGAACTAAATAGATTCTTATATCATTTTAAAAATGTTGATTGTTTTCATCTATTTTGATATGTTTCCGTCTTTATCTTGAAAAAGATTTATAATATTTATGTTTTTGTTTAGTTTTTAATATTTTTTAAAGAACTTTTAAATTTTTATCTTCGTCTATGGTACGTTTTATTAACCCTTTATTGTGTTTTATTAGTTTATTATAGTATCTAAAGTTAATTTTGTTGATTTACTTCGTTTATGATTTTGTATGAGTTCTACCCCAACTTCTTTTAAAAATTGTTACTTTTGTAAAATTAAAAAAATGGAATCTATGAAAATAAAAAAGTAATAAAATTACATAGTAATCAAAAAACTGAATTCAAGCATTTTGTGTCAAGTGTATTAATTATAATTTTCAGTCGAACCATGTATTTACACGCCTTATTAATGTATAAAATATAAGACAAAATCATTCATTAATGAACCCCATTAATGCATGATTTTGTTTTTCTATTAATGCATGATTTCTATATACATACAAATCTAGTAGGTGTTTACCTTACAACATCAAAATTTCATTTTTTACATAATTTATTGTGAGTAATTTAACAAATTCTGTGAAGAAATGGATGTTTACAATTTTTCTTTAACGCCGCTAGAAGTGGCAGAACCTGCAAATATTGCAACAGCAAGTTTATTACCTAAAAAGAGTAAAAATCTTTATGAAAAAAATGATGATGAGTTTATTTTATGGTACAACGATAAACAAGTAACGCGGTACACAAATATTTCTGAAAAAAGGCTAATTGCCAGCTTATGGCCTAAATATTCTACGCTAAAAAGCACAATGAATTTGAAGAAAAACATAGATATTTCTAAATTTAATAAATTAACTACTTTTATAAAAAGGCAAGAAGAAGGGCATGTGCCCAAAAAATCTAAGGTCCTTGAAAAGAACAAATACATAAATTTTATCTGATGCTCCTAACAACTCATTTTTAAGCGTCAAGGTACGTAAACAAATACGCTACTGCGTAATCATATTTACACCTAATTTGTATTTTATTGTAAAGGTTGCATTAATTTTAGGAGTAAGCGGAGCAATGCGAAAGAATGAGCTAGTAAATTTGGAAACAGATGACGTTCAGGATTTAGGTTCTAAGTTTCTAGTAACCATTAAGGCTTCTAAAACTAATACGAGCAGAATATTTACCATCGTTGACAATGATCAACATACGATTTTGAATTTAGTTAGACACTATTCGTCATTGCGGCCAACACCCCCCCTCCCCTCCCACAAACGCTTTTTTGTTTTTTATAAAAATGGCAAGTGTTCCATTCAGCCAATTGGCATATACACGTTTTTAAAAATGCCATTCACAATTGTATCGTTTTTAAAATTAGATGATCCAAATACTGGTCATTGCTTTCGACGGTCTTCTGCCTCGATACTTTCTGATTTTTCAGCCATTAAAAGCCTTGGTGGTTGGAAATCCACTGTTGTTGCAGAAGGGTATATAGATAATTCGGTTGAGAATAAAATGAATACTCCTAAAAAAATTCTCTGCGAAACGGTGACAAAACCTTCTAACACTAGTGTCGAAACTGTTGAAAGCAATATTACCAATAATACTGAAACCACTGCAGCTGAAACAAATAATGATTTTACAAACATTCAAGATTTAAACCTAAATATGTACTCACACAGCCAATCAACAAATAATTCTAGTATGCCCTCTTTTACTTTTAATAATTGCACTATTGGAAATGTAAATATTTATAAACACAATGTTGAAGCTGAAGATAAGTAGTTTAATTTGTATTGTTATTCATTTTTTGTTTACTTTGTGTAATAAAAATTAACTGTTCACAACAATTTCCATTCAGAGAATACTCGTCCGGTGTTAGATGTTTGGACATTTGCGGTACCAAAACTAAATTTTGCAGCACAACATTATTACACTCTTATAGACTGGGCATCTAAGACCTCCAATAACCAAACGGCTGCACCTACTGGAATTGAAGAAATTTGAACAGAGTGGTGAAAAAATGGATCTTTCCAATTTTCCTTGTCATACACAGGCTGTTAAAAGACTTATAAAATTAGTTACTGAGGATTCTCTAAGTGTAATAGGCTCCAAAAAGTGAGATTGTTTCGTTCGTTCGCGTTTAGTTTCCCACCGCGAGTTGGCGACTTTTGAGACAAAACAATATTTAATTAAAATTAAGAGTGAGTGCGCCACCTGAAGATAAATAATTACGGACTTTTACACCATAATTTATTAGTGAATAAGGCCTCTATTGTAAATATAGGTATTTCAAAATGTTAATTTTTATTTATTTTTGCTTTTTTCGCTCCATCCTACTACGTAACTTGACCTTTTCTTATTCATTTTTCCCCATTTCGGTGGCTCTAAATCTTTTTCATGCCTAATTGTTTGTTAAACAAGCAATATTGAGTAATTTTTTTGTCACAGTCATCCTGATAACAGATTTTACGTTTCTTAAATTTACATCTTTACAGCAACTACAATAATTACTTACCCTTGTTCAAATACCCATATAAGTAAAGTGTCAAAAATTCCAAAATTTATCTACTTGTGGATGATATAATTATTATTGACATAACCCTAACTTACTTTACAAAATACAATCCTTTTAATGACTGATATGCGTTTTCTTATGTAAACACAAATTAATAAAGAATTTTTAACCAGACTTGGATTTCATGTAAGAAGTAGTCGGTCTTTGATGTCTGTTATATATCAAAGTATGTTATTGTTTTGCAACTGGCCGCCGTATTACCTTTGTAGGAAGCATTTCATTCCACAAAGATATTTCATCCATAAAATAAAGGTAAACTTTTAGCTTTCGAAAAAATGTATAATCTCTCAGTCAAACAACTTGGAATTAATTTTTATACAAATTAATGTTTGATTTTAGTTTTAAAACATATTTGTTGCTAGTATTCAAAAACAATCCAAAAACAACCGATTCAATCCATTTAGGAAGAAAGAGATTAAAAGTTTTATCTAACCACTGTTTATAAATTACTTGAACACAGGATTATAAACTAATTGTAGAAAGTTGGATGTGTTTGTTTACCGAAGTAATACCTACATAAGTTAACCACAGCACGACTCTGGTCTTCTTAATAATCTCCTTATCTATAAAATTGTAATATTGTTTGATTGAATTATTAAAGGCTTTTCAAATTTGGTTTGTGTAAGAATGGCGGCGAAGTGAAACAAAAATTGCTTTTATACGACTTTATAGACAACTTAAAATTTAAATATGATTAAATTTTGTTACTTAATCAAAACAATACCTATCATTAAACATTGCATAAGTACAAGTACTTAATGAAATAATGTAATTGAAGTTGAGAACTTTTCTGAATAGGATTCAATTGCATTGTTATGCAAGATGAAACAAAGATCTCTTCGTAATTAAATTAACTTAGTGACTCTGAAACACATTGGAATTAGTTGCCCGACGTTAGTATCATTACCAGAACTCTCTGAGCAGTTTAATGTAATTTTTTTGGTTTTCATAGTCTGTAGCTTTTTTTCTATAAAATTACTAAATGTTTGATATGACGTAGATTTTTAAAGTGTTTTAACACGACTTAATTAAACCTTTTAACAACCTGAGGGTTGCTTCGGTTTAATGTTAAACTTTTGTTTTAAATTACTTCCGTAATCTTATTCTGTTAAAATTTGTAGACAATGTTTACACTGTAATTAAGTAAAACAATTATTTTACGAAACAATTAGTTTTAAGTGTTATTAATGTATATTAACGAATTTGTGCAATAATAACTAATTTATTTCAAGTATTTACGCGACAATGAAATATATACGAACTTAATTAGGAAGGTATACCTTCAATAAAAATTACAAAGTTTTTGTTCTCAAATTAATTAATTTGAGAAGTGATAATTTAATTTTATGCAAGTTCTTGAAGAACTGGGAATTTTTTTCTTGAACAAAGCTAATTTAGAAGACTAAACACGTAACTGTAAAACCTTTTTGGAAACTTAAGTTTCTGAAAGTGAATGTTTACATTGTGGAAATGGCATAGTATTCCGGAACCTACAACTTTCAAAGCATAAGAATGCGATCAATAAAATCATATTGCAAGTTATTATTTGAAGTGGTTTGAAACTATTGAGAACAAAATCAAATTAGATAGAAAATTGTAAAATGGATTTACATGACTTCAACAGATCTCTAAGACTATATTCGTCTGCAATTGGTTGCGGATGTATGTACAAATCGAGTTTAGTTTGTAAAATGAAAATCATATCCCTAATGTTTAATAAACTTATTTGTGGAATAACTTTTACTGTTAGGTTTTTATATTCAATATTAATCCTAATAAAATTCTAACAAATGATACAATAGTAATGATTTCAAAGTATAGATTCAAATATTCATAAAATATTTAGGTGCATGTGATCGGGATGCTCATGCTTTAGCACGAATATAAACATGTAAATGACATCTATACTTGCATATTTGTGCCTTTACCAAGTAATAAGTTGATAATGTTGCACGGTCTAAATGATTCTTGTGTAGTAAATAACTTTTGAAGAAACCTACAGTCGTTTTATGAAACGTACCTAAGCGTTTAATGTTCTCTCGAGTTTGTCAGATCTAGTTGCATTTTTTGCAAAAAAGCAGTAGTATAGTGTGTTGACGGAAACCTCTGTACTAGTTTGTTTTGGCAAAGTATTTACTTTGAGATTCAGTAAAACCAAAAAACTTTAAGTTTGATCCGAGGGGTAAACCGCCAGGAAAAATTATGTGCACCTACTTACACTTGTAAAAATATCTCCGCGTACTTCCACCAAACTTTTTCGTACTTCCTCATACTTCATCCAAATTTCACATACTTCCATCAAACTTCCACATACTTCCATATAGTAGCACCTATCTCTGAATATATGAGTAATCATAGGATCTCAGTGCACAGGAATTATGCTACCTCTCTTACACTTAAGACATCCTTAAGAGTAATAATCTTATAATCTATATTGTTCAAGTGGCTTAAAGATAATTAAAATTTGAAATTTAACAAATCAAAACATCTAAAGTGCATAATATACGAGGATATATTGAAAAATTCTTAGCCTACTATAAAACCAAACAAAATTTCAATGTCAAAATATTTTATTACTCAACATATTCTCCTCTTAATTGGATACATTTATTACACCAAACCTGCAACATCTCTAGACATTTCAAAAAAATGTTTCTTCTTGCTCTGCAAACCAGACCTCCACAGCTTCTATTACCTCCTTGTTGGAAGAAAATGTACGACATTTTAAACTTTTTTTAGTTGAGGAAAGAGGTGATAGTCGGACGGAGCCAAATCGGGTGAATAAGGGGGGTGTTCTAGTAATTCAAACCTTAAATCACGAATTTTTTGCATGGTAACATAAGATTTGTGAGCAGGGCGTTGTCCTGCAAAAACAAAACACCTTTGGATAGCTTTCCGCGTCTTTTCTCTTTAATATTTTCCCGTAGAGTAGTCAGTAACGTCAAATAGTAATCAATTATGATTACTCCATGGCAATCCCAAAAAACTGAAGCAAAAACTTTTCCAGCAGATTTTTGGACACGAAACTTCTTAGGTCTTGGAGAACCAGAGTGTTGCCATTCCATTGATTGTTGCTTTGTTTCTGGATCGTAGAAATGTACCCAAGTCTCATCCATAGTAACAATTCGGTTTAAGAAGTCTACATCGTTTTCAAATCGAGCACAGATCGAACGCGATGCTTCTACCTTTGCACGCTTTTGGTCAACATTCAAACATTTGGGGATCCATTTTGCAGCAATTTTTCTCATGTCCAAATTGACGTGAACCATATGATGAACGCGTTCGTATGAAATATTCAGTGCTTCAGATATCCGTTTTAGCCCAATTCGACGGTCTGATAAAATCATGTCATGAACTGCATCGATATTTTTGGGGACTGACACAGAAACTGGCCTTTCCGATCGGTCATCATCTTCAATGAAAAATTTACCTCTTTTGAAGCTTGCATTCCAATTTTTGACGGTCGCATACGAAGGACATTGATCACCAAGGGTATTAAGCATATCTTCGTAAATCTGCTTACCTCTTAACCCTTTTAAATACAGGTACTTGATGATGGCTCGATACTCCAATTTTTCGATTTTCACAATTTCGGTGGACATCTTTTTTCATTTAATTTATTGCGTGACTCTGGTTTACTTTTTTGACGTCAAACTTTACACTGACAATTCTAATAAGTTATTGTTCGTTGATATGGTAACGCAATATTTTGTTTATGCAAGGAACTGATCTAGGCTAACTAGATATCAATACATCCTCGTATAGTAAATTCCAAAAAGTACCAATTATATGGATTTTTTTATTATTAATCATACTTTAGAGATGACTTAGGAGTTAGTTTTTGGTTTAAAACCAAAATAACACTTATTGGCGGCGGTGAAAGGGCTCTTGTTACTTGTCAAAGTTGGCATGCTAATATTAAAATATTAAAGAATGTTTTTTTTCATAAAGATATCAGAGATGGTCATTACGAAAATTTGTTCGAATTGAAAATTTTTTTTTTATCATTTTGTATATTTTATCAGCTTTTAAATGCTTTAGTTATTTTTATGTTATTTAAATTTTTTACTTTTTCATTAGTTTAAAATTATGGGCAAAAAACAATTTGAGACACAAGTTTCTAAATTTTTATGAAATTCGAAAAAAAAATTGTCAGTATTAGTTTAAAAAGTCATTTTAAACAACTTTTCTTAATGACCATTTCTGACATATTTACAAAATATTACATTTTTTGAATATTTTATTTTAACATATCAAATTTGACGTGTACCAACAACCTTTCACCACCGCCAATGAGAATTGTTTTGGTTTTAAACCAAGTAAAAACGTACCACTAAGTCATCTCTAACATATAATTAATAATAAAAATGATGCGTACTTTTTGGAATTCACTGTACCTATACTGTGCGAGTCAAATGTCTTAAGTAAATTCGTTTAAATGGACTATTTTTCAGCAAAATGCTCGGACACGTCGATTTTATTTTTTAAAAAGACACCTTTTTCTGTTGAAATTTTGTTTCGATGTTTTTTTGTTTTCCAGCAGTAACGTCACCACAATTTTTTTTTAAATGATAACCCTAGTTTTTTTTTACTAAAAATAAAAGATCTAGTGGTTTTTAAATAGAAATGTTAACATTTTGACAGGTTCCATAAAAAAATTTTTGAGAAAAATAAAATTTTTTTTTCGAATTTGATTGTTCAAAAATGTAAAAAAAAACTGTTAGCAAGCACTTTTGAATATTAGATTCTTTATACATTTTAGAAGAGAAAACACATTAAATTAAGTGTTCAAACTGCCTTCCACTTCTTGACAATAACCTAACATGACTTTGAAATTTAATTCAATCAAGTTAACTTCTGTCATTAATTATTTTTGTCAATAAATATTTTCTTATCTTTTCGCTTTAATACTAAGATGGTAAAGTTAAGTGAAAAACAGAGAATAGAAATCCTAATAATGATAGGATACGGTGAAAATAATAGAACGCACGCAGAGGTCCTTAGATTATTTAACAACAAATATCTAAGAACCCAGATATCACTTGCCACTGTGGGTGCAGTAGAAAGAAAATTTTGGCAACATGGGCACGTGAGGAATCTTAGAAGATCTGGCCGTCTGACAGTTGAGGAAAACACACTCTTAAACGTCTTTTTGGATGTGCAAGAGAATCCTAATAAGGCAACCCGAGCTGTTGCTGCGAGTCATGGAATTAGTCAAATATCTGTTATTCGAAATTAAAAATAAGAAAAATGGCACTTAAGATCTAAGAATAGAATTCACCGAAGTAATGATGAATATGTGCAATAATAATCCCGAGTGGAATAATCAAATAGTATTTTCTGATGAAGCGATTTTTTATTTGAACGGAACTGTGAATAGACAGAATTGTAGCGAATTTCCATTGGTTTAGGAAGTACCACACACAATATCCTCAGAAACTAAATGCATGGGCTGGAATTGTTGGTGATCGCATTATCGGCTCATACTTCTTTGAAAATACATTAACGGGACCCATGTATTTGGAATTTTTACGCAATGAGTTAGTACCCGCTTTAAGCGAAACTTTTCCAAATGACCAAATGTTCCCAGCAATTTATTGTGGTTTCAGCAAGACGGTGCGCCACCACATTTTGCAGTAGGAGTGCGACAATATTTAAACGAAACGTTTCCTGGAAGGTGGATTGGACGAAGGGGACCAGTGGAATGGCCAGCGAGATCCCCAGATCTTACCCCACTTGACTTTTTCTTGTGGGGATACGTAAAATCTAAAATTTATCAAGACAAACCGGACAATTTAGAACAACAAAGTTACCATTTAATAAAATTATAGTGACGTCATTGCTGGCAAACAAAAAACAATAATAATAATAATAAAATTCTTTATTGTTTTATACGCTAATCCTAGGGCGAAGTTCAGCTTTAATGGAAGACCATCACCTGTTCTTCCACCTAAACTCTAAAAATACAAAAGAATAGAGTAACTTATAAACATAAAAACCGCATAGTTTAGTGCCCAAATATTATCACAAACGTTGAGAACTTACTTGACTTGACAACAGGGTACATTTGAGTTGTTTTTTAAAAAAAGCAACATTGTATGAGAAGGATCGTTTAAAAAAAGTTGTTTTGTGTGTTGGAATAGTAATTGCATTTCTAATCCTTAGTTTGATATTGTGAATGTCAATTCTAAAACGGATTTTGTTATACAAGTAGGGTTGAGTTTTATTACAAATGATTTGACGATACATTTGACATGTTTAACCAACCGATATCACTAAGTTTATGAGGAATTCTCTAAAACTTTCAAACGCCAAATATAAACCTTAAACAACTGTTCTGTACTAGTTGAATCCTCGGGACATCCGTAGTGTTAATGCATGTATCGTATACAACATCACAAACATTAAAGAAAGAAAGCACAAGTGTTTCGCATAAGGTTTCCTTTGCTTTCATATTAAATAGATCTCTATTGTAATAAAGAAACTTTAAAGAAATATAACATTTTTTTAAAACATTGTTTATATGATCTTTAAATCTCAGTTTGCTATCTATCATTAGACCAAGGTCGCGAGAGACTTTTTCAACTCTTATCTTATTATTGTTGATATTAATTACAAGATTTTCAAGAACTGTTTCCCAATTTTTTATAGATCCAAAAAAAACTACTGATGATTTAGTTGAGTTAATTATGAGTGAATGGCGTTTAGCAAATAAGACTAAGTTTTTTAAGTCGGTGTTAATTATGCTCTCTACATGCGTTATATTTGCTGGATCAAAAGAATAATACAGTTGCGTATTATCTGCATAAAAATGACTATAGAAATTTTTAATGCGACTGTTAAAATCAAAAGTATATATTAAGTAAAGCAACGGTCCAAGTATGGAACCTTGAGGAACACCACTGCAGAAAAACTTGATGTTACGCCATTTAAATAAACAAACTGGGACCGTGCATTTAAAATATTCTCAATTAGCAATACTTCAGAATTTTGAAAGTTAGGGTGCTTCAACTTAGCTAACAACAATGAATGATTAATAGTTTCAAACGCTTTGGTAAAATCTAATAATACTAAGGCTGTACATTCATTATTGTCAACTGCTCTACAAATATCATCCACAATATTAAGCATATCCGTAGCACAACCATGCCCCGGTCTAAATTCTGATTGAGTTATAGGCAGAATATTGCATTTGACAAGATATGAGATATGAGTATTTAGAACTTTTCCAAGAAATTTAGATAGAACCAGTAGTATACTTATTGGTCGTAAGTGTTTAAATGCAGTTAGTGAATTCATTTTTGGTAAAGGTAAAACTTTGGCAATTTTCCATTGAGAAGGAAATTTGCTAGTTATAAGACATGTATTCATAATATGTGTAAGATATGGCACGACTTATGGGCAACAAAACATTATCATCTTAATACTGATGTTGCGTTAGATGTAATACTTCCAAGTGTTTTACACACGTCAAACTCAGAAATCTTATTAAATTTGAACAGCTTTAATGTTTCCATCGTGTTACTACTATAAAAGTCAATTAATGTTTGATCAGGATCGACAATGAGTTTTTTAACTGATTCAATAAAATAATCATTAATTTTGTGGGCATCGGATAAATTGTACGGCAAAAGGTGATTCTGTTTATCATGAAGGCCCTCTTTTCTCGACGAATTGCTCCCGTAACATAATTACGTAGGGTCTTATAATAATTCCAATGCAAGGGATTCTTAGTTTTCTTAATTTTTGTAAGGGTTTTATTTTTAAGTGAGATCATACATTTAATATTATCAGTAATCCACGGTTTATATTGCGTTGAAAATTTCATGGTTACCTCGGGTGCATGAAGATCAAATAATTCGGTAATTATATTGGTAAAAATGCCAACTTTATTATCAATATCCTAGTATTCATAAATAAGATACCATGGACCATTGAGTATATGATCGTTAAACAGTTTTATATCAAAATTTTTAAATGATCTTATAGTTTTAACTACAAAATACAAAATTTCAACAGAAAAAAGTATCTTTTTAAAAAATAAAATCGACGTGTCCGAAGATTTTGCTGAAAAATCGTTTGTTTTTTTTAACAAATTTACTTAAGACTTTTGACTTGCACCGTATGTTATTTGCGTGTTATAATGGTTACTTTATAAATGTGTTATTCAGATATAAACATATTAAGGTTCGAACATCATTTATCATATAAAATATTTTTTTTCAAAATCGTCACTAAAGTAGCAAAAAATCAGCACTAAAGTAATTCATTATACGACAATTTATTAGTTCACATTTTTGTCGGCACAGATGTGTAAAATGTAGGTAAATTTTTATTTTAAGATCACGCATTCGCTGTGCAAACATATATCGTAAAAATGTAAACAACTGATTACATTTACCCTTAAAGAACGTTAATAAAATCGTTAGGTTTTGTTTAAATTTTGGGATTTCAGGAAAAATATTATATGTAACTCATCACTAAAGTTCTTTTTTCCGAAATCGTCACTAAAGTACACAAAAATCGGCAGTAAAATACATAAAATCCGCTCTCAAGTAATTAATTATACGACGATTTTTAAGTTCACATTTTCGCCGGTAGAGATGTGTAAAATGTATGTAAATTTTGAATCGCTGGCAAGGCGTTAGCCGAGACAGCAAATTAAGCTGAGTATACAATATTTTGGAAATCTTTCTCGGAAAGAATTTGTTAAATTTTTGATATAAAACTTTTCTTTTTTTATCTATTGAGAAAGTAATGGTGTCACAAAAATTGTGCGTTAATTTATTTATAATTTCTATTCTATTTACGCAATGCAAGATCCTACTTGTTTACAAAAATAAATGTCGAGGGTTGAGCAACTTCAGCTATTTATTTTTTTTTTGAACTAGTACGGTACTTCCACTAAACAACCACATACTTCCATATACTCTCCACGTATTTCCACATACTTCACGTACTTCTTCATACTGCCACGTACTTCTTCATACTTCCACGTACTTTTTCATACTTCCACGTACTTCCACATACTTCTACTGGAATTCCATGTGGATGTACACCTACTTTCACTGGCAGTTTACCCTCGGTTTGATCACCCTAGAATACATAAATATTATATTTAATACATGCAATAATAATGACAAATAATCGAAAAATAGAAACAAAAATACAGATGTTTTAACAAATACAAGCTTAGCTTGTTATACCTACAAGGTATTTTAATTACAAAAGACTGCTATAAGAAACAAATTTACAAATTTTCGTCTTGCTAAAAAATTAAACCAAAAAACTTCAAAAAAATAGCATTGCAATTTTTGAAACAAAAGTAGTCAGTTATTTTTGGTTTGATTATAGTGAACTAAGCAAACTATAATTGCCCACAATGTTACAAACACTGTTATAATAAAAAAAGTTACAATTTTGGTTTTTAACTAAAAAAAAGTAAAATAACTTTAGGCGTCAATTATATGAAAAATATGATGAACTACTTTTTTGCTTTCATACATCTTATAGAGTTGTATAGTGGTAACAAATTTCTGGACAAATTTAAATGTGATACATAAAAACAATAAAAATATAATTGAAATTTAATAATTAGTTCATTGTATTTGTAATAGATGTCGCATTAACAAAATTCTAACTCCAAATTTGAATTTGAAGTAGCGCCGAAGGTACACTGCAGGTACTTATGCACTTAGATATTAAAGAACAATAGTAGTCAAATGCGATTTCAATAGATTTATTGTGGCTCAACTTAAATTATATTATTAATAAATTATATTTTCAATTTCTAACTACAGCCGGAGCAGCAGCAATCGTAGGCAGAAATATAAAAGTGATGGTTCTTTTAAAAAAACTTGTAACCATTACGACTTTTATTTCAATTTTAAACACGTGGTTTTATTTATTTATTTATTTGTATGGTACATTTTTAATAATGTATTGTGATGTAAGTGTTATGTACGGTGCCCCAGAATATCAGTAATCTGTATAGTGTGGTGACAAAACCGTGTGGAATTGTAGATTGGTTTGTCTTGGCAAAGCGTTTGCTTCAAGGTTTAGAAAACCCATTAAAACCTAAACAAGTCAACCCTTACCCACCTTAGTATGTATATGTAATAATATTAATTAAGTGTGTAAACATTATAGAAAATAAATAAGAACATAAAATATAACACCACAGCCATTGCATGATGACATATATGGACCGCTCCAAGCGCCAGTCACGACAATAACGAAAGAAAAACTAGTAGGTTCGTGAGTTACACCGGTTATTAAAATTATAAATTTTATTTTTAACGTAAAAATTCCGATGATACCGAGTAGCGTCCTAAATATTTTAAGCCTATACTGATATATCCGAGTAGTGTCCGGCCCTATGTTAGAATAGCGCCCGACGTGATATTCGTATTAAGAGGCATTAATCTTAAGTAGAGTATGTGTGATTTTTTTCACAAAAATTTGTTTTAATCAATTTAAGTTGTTTTTATGTGATCGGGGTGAACGGTGTTGGTTGGTAGATTACAGTTATTACATTTGTTTCTTTAAAAACATTACAGTCACAATAACAATTTCAAAAACAAACTTTTTTTTGTTGTCATTAGTGATAAGAGAATCCCTCCAATCTACATCGGACGCTACTTGGATATGCATACGTTTAGTCTCCGAATCTGTTCAAAAATCCACCTTCCCTTAGAAATTTTATTTACGAAATCGATTTCAATGAAAAATAAATGATTTATCATTGTATTGCATAGTGAAGTGGTTACCAACAAACATTTTTGTAATATTGAAACACCTGTTTGTGTTAATTATATATATATATATATATATATATATATATATTTACTTTGAATAAAAAAACTTACCTATAATTAAAAATTCAAAATGTTCTATAATATTATGATTATGTAGAAATAAAAATGACAATATTTTTCATAATAAATAAACATTGAAACACATAAAAAAATGATTTTTTTTTAAATAATAATCACGGAGGGGTATATTTTAACACGTTCGAAATCTAATAATTTAGGTAGCAAGGCGTTCATACAGAGTGGGGCACTATTAACGAATTATTCTGTAGCACTAAAACCACAAATAATGTAACAATTCTTAAGGCATACATATATCGAGATTATTTGAAACCACATTTTAAAAATATTTTCCATTGTACGGGGTACTCCAGAAACACGTACTATTTTAAAGTTGGGTTATTTTAAATAGAACCCTGTATTTTTTTCTATTTATGAATTTTAGGATAAAAAATAATTAATTAATTAGTTTTCTCAACCAAGTTGGGCCTTCTGTAGGAGAATAAGGATGAAGGAAATCATACAACCATCAAAAAGGTCTGCTGTTTTGCCAACGTTTTGACCGGTTTAGTCCGGTAACTGAATTAAAAACATACAATTAACACGTCAATTATTAAAAGAGAATAATAAATAGATAATATAAAAGACACACAGTATTCTTCAGACGAACGAACGTTAAATGTTAAAATTGAATGCCAAAATAGATAAAATTCTTATATGTAAACATGCGATTATTCTTGGCCCAAAGTTATTGATAGCAATTTTACTTGTTAATTATTATGTATAGTTAGTTATAATATTAATATTAAGTGCATGTTAGTTTTTTAAGAGGGTGGGGGGTAGTTAGTATGATTAGTTAATGTTAATATTAGGTTTTTTTAATTTTAGAAATCAAGTTTTTGTATATATTACTTAGATTGCATGAATCGTATTTAAAATTAACGTTGTCTTTGTACACATTAATATATATCATTTCTGAAATTAATCTCTTTTTGAAATTTAGTTCCATATCTACAAAATTTTTCAGAACAAAATATCAGAAATGTGCTTATGACTTATGCCGGGCTCTAAGAGTCAGTCGAATCACGCTCACCTGCCACAAACAACAGCAACCGTTATTAGTTTCAGCAAAAATTGATGACACTGTAAATATTGATAACTTTGCGATTTGTATTACATTCTTAGTTAACAGGTTAAAGTTTGTCGATGTTAACAGTATGATCAATTTTTGATCTATCAAATAACGGTTACTGTTGTTAAACATCAGTAAATTTTGACCGGTGTGCGTAATTTGCCTGACTCTTAGAGCTCGGGATACTAGTCATAAGCACATTTCTGTTTATTTTTTCTGAAAAAAAAATAAATATTTTTTAGGTAAATATTTAAAACTGTAAGTTGCAAAATAATGTTCATATTGCGGATATTTCACAGGGAACTTAGATTCCAGTACATTGTAAATTGTTAAACTCTCAAATTTTTAAATATCTCAAAAACTATCAGAGTTAAGAGTTTTTAACCCTAATATCGACTAAAAGATAATTAATTCTAGCTTTCAACAGACTACAAAAATATAGAGTGTTCCATTTAAATTAAGCAAGTTATTTAAGTTTTAACTCGTTAGTGTTATGAGGTAGTATTAAAAACACCCTGTACATCATAACATAATAGTAAATATTGCTAAAAAAATTTTGAAGGCTTTTAGGAAGGTAGAGTAAACCAAAGCTGCTTGTTCTTATTTATCTTGAATTTATTACATTTTTTTAGAGGGTCTGCAAATCAGGTAAAATCGATTTATCTCAGAAACGGAAGTAAGTAGGTATAAGGACATGTTAAAAAACATACACTATTTTTTATTCTACAATTCAAAAATAGAAAAAAATACAGGGTGATCCATTTAAAATAACCAAACTATGATATGGTACGTGTTTCTAGAGCACCTTCTACAATCCAAAATATTTTTAAAATGTGGTTTCCAATAATCTTGACATATGTATGCCTTAAAATTTCTAACATTATTTGTCGTTTTAATGCTATAGAATAATTCGTTGGTAGTGCTCCACTCTGATAAAAATTTTCCAATTTATCAAACATGTTTTAAAAATTTTTTTTATTTACCACTTCAACGCTAATACCATTAGAGTCCACACAATAAAAAAACAGTAATTTTTTACATAGATACATCTTTCCTTGTATTTGCGCTACGTATTTGGGGTTTTCTTTTGAAACTAATTTGCAGTCGACTATTTTACAAAAAGAAGTTTTTTTGTAGTACATTTCTTCGCGCGTCACAACTTTCTATTTATCTAAGAAATAAATATGTAACTATATAAAGAAAAATAATTATAAATAAGCGACCAACGACGCCAAGGTCGATAGAGAATTGTTCTGGGTAAATAACAACAAAATTCCTTAATGTAAATAAGTACAAGCATTGAGTGTTAAACAACGGTATTAACTAGAAGCATTGAATAGAAGTGGGTCTGTAACTTTTTTGGTAGAAAAGATATCGACTTGCGTTTGCACCACCAAGTAAGAACACTATACAGGGTGTGCAGAAACGCAAAAAATTAAATGACACTTTTTTATAAATGGAACATCCTGTATTCAATTAAATATTTCCTAAGCTTTCTATTGGAATGCAGTTTGTTCGATGAATTCTGAACATTTGATATTTCTATAATCCGTTGTATTAGTAATAATTTTTGTAAATAGTATGTTTCCGTTAATAAAGAATTATTAAAGAATTAATTTTCCAAAAAAAAGTATTTTAATATGAAAAAATTGTTTATTTTTTAAAGTAGGCTGCTGTAAACAAATATCCCAAGTGAAATGATATTCCACGCATGAGTTCAGAAATATGATTTTTGTTATGAATATCTTTATCATTCAATTCTTGATGTAAGTCTACGTGATGCGGATGAAATTTGTGCTTTACTATAATCCTGTTGACGAAACTCTTTAAGATGTCAAACATCCAATTGAGTTTCTTCATCAATCTTTCATTCTCAGTATTTCCTTCTTTTCATATTTCATTTTCTTTGAGTCGGTATCTAAGATTTTAAAAAGAAAGACTCTCGCATCTGGATACTTCTGATGGTATGTTCTGCTGGCTAACAGAACATTTCGATCGGTTTCACCAATATAGTAAACCATATTGACTAATTCTTGATGCCTGAAATTTATTTTAAGTTGAGCAAGTGTGACGCTTGCTTCCCAATTTGGTTTAGTTCCTGTAAATAATAAAAACGGACGTATCTCAGGCGCCAGATTTGATGACAAAGTTTACTCTTTGTGTGCTCGTCGGGCAGCTACAGTGAAGGTTAAAAATTCCAGAGGTCTGATCGTCTTCGGGAAGCAGTTTGGAGAAATAAAGAGAACATACTAAAACTTAAAAATTTCTTTATTTAATACGCAACAAGAAAACAGCATGTATCAAAGTACAAGCACAAACCATGCAACCCAAAACCAGTCAGCGGATTTGACGGTTATAAGGGTGAGGGTTTCGGTAATGTAAGCAGAGCGATGGTCGGTTAAGTGATACGGTAGGTAGTGTGAGTGGCCGAGTCGACACACGAAAATGGGCTATATCGACCCGGGCAACTGCTTGAGTGGTGTATTTAAAACGCGAAAATGCGTCACACCAAACACAACACACGGATAGGAACAGTAAAGCGAAATGGCCAAGTTGACACACAAAAATGCGCTATGCCAACCTGGACAACTGCTTAGTGGTGTATTCAAGGCGCGAAAATGCGTCACCCCAAATACAACACACGAATAAGAAAAGAACAGTTAAGAGAACAGCGGTATCTCTGCAACATGCGGGTCGGGGTCGGAATAGCCAAAGCGGTATCTTTGGCGGTTTAAATTAAAAGAAAGCAGACTTACTTAGTTTTCACGGCAGGACCAGGCGGAACAGGTATTCGGCACCAACTGCTTGTTTAACGCAAGAGCTCACGGTTTTATAAGGCCTAAATTAGGTGGGGCAACTGGCTTACGGGAGGGGACTGCGTGCGCACGAAAGCTTAGTGAGGCGCTATCGTACTTTGCTTTGGGTTCACAATTTATAATACCTAACAAATTAATAACAGTTAAATACAAACTTGGCCTTATCTTAAAAAATTAATTACTCCAATTAATTTAGTGACTGTGCAAAACTTGAAACGCATCGTTACATCCCCATTTTACTTACGGGAAAAAAAACAAACCTTAAATTCTACAAGTCTAAAGTAACTAAATGTCTATACACCTATATATAAGGAAGACAAAAAAAGAAAATCAAACTAACTACAAAAAAAAACTTCTAGTGCCAGGGCGCCAGTTGATGGATTCCCCGCCGGGACGGGCGTTGATCTCCTCTTCCGCGTCTTGGTTCTTTGGGGCACCGGCAATTCCTAGACATAACTCCTGGTCTCCGACATCGGGAGCAAAACAGTTTGGGAGGGTTGCGGCACCATATCCTCTAATGGTCAGTCAGAGCACATCGTCCACATAGGCGGTCGGAAATATTCGGTTCGGGGTTATCACCCTGTGTGGACTCCGCCTTAAGTGAGGTGGCTGGCGGTGCTTCGATGCGGACGAGAAGTTGGGGCGTAATTGGGTAGTTGTTGATGTGACCGGATGTATGGTCTTTCATAGGTTCATTAATTGCGGCACTTCTGATTGCTTCTTGCAGGATGCGGGATTGTTCCGGCGGGAAGCTTAACGGATGCTGAATTGCTTTCTTCAAACGAGGCAGAGGCCTTATCAAGTCAATACTGACGATTTCCCAAGGTTTACGGTTTCGGGCGTGTTGCATCAATCCGGCCGGGGATTGAGTCATGAATTCTTAAACCCATCGTCGATCGTTATCTTCTTATGCATTATGCGGCGGTACAATTGTCCTCCACGGACAGCATAGTTGGAGCAGACTGTGGCCTTTCGCTTACTGCATTTAGTTTGCCGGAATACCATAGGCAATTTTCGGTGTTCTCAGTGTCGATGGCTTCCGTATTAACCAAATCTTGCAGTCTCTGATTTAAAGGCCGATGTCGTTGCTTAATTGGAACGTTGGTACAGGTACGTATTTGGTGCTGTACCTGTTGCGTGGGTCCTCGTACATTTTTCAACTCGAGGAGTTTTTTGTCCAAGAAGGAGTTTAATCGTTGATCAATGAGCAAGTTTTCATCCTGCATTACAGACATCTCCTGAGGGGGGTTCGGTTTCCCTAAGTTGACTGAGACGCACCGATTTTTAAAGAAAACCAGGCCAGAGTAAAAGTTCATATGCAACTTTACTTGACTTAGAAAATTCATTCCTAGTAGACAGTCATATGACATTCCCGACAACACATTGAAAGTGTGCACGACACGGTGATCGAGGGTACCCACGGTGACAGTAATGAGTCCGGGAATGGGGACCTCTCTACCATCCACGACACTAGCGGACCGACTGACGGTTGAAGTCATCTTAATCCCTAAATGATTACAAATTTCTATTGCCTTGTCGTCGAGAAAGGAGATAACTGCTCCCGTGTCTACTAAAGCTATCAACGGTTGGTCAACGTGGGCAAACGATGAACGTTGGAGGTTCTTCGAGGTTTGAAGAACGGTGGAGGTGTTCGGGTGGTAGTGGGCCTTTCGGTGCGGAGTAATGGTGGATCGGCGGTTTGGATACTTTTATATTCTTTGACGAGCCTCATTGAATCGGTCACCTTTACAATATCATTGCGCCAAATGTATAATCGGTATTCGGGCAATAAATTGCGGTGCAACCAGTATATTTCCTGTTCTTCGGTGAAGCTGCCATGTCGTCGCATTAACGTTTGCAGACTAATTAGGTAGTTCATACCTGATTCGCCTGTTCGTTGCGTTCGGCGACTAATTTCGGCTTCTAAGTTGATCTGGTAGTCTGCTGGAAGGAAGAACAGTCGAAAATCTCGGTTAAAATCTTGCCAGCAACTCTAATTCTTCTTGTTGTTTCGGTACCATAGAAGAGCGTTATCGGTAAGAATTTCTTGGAGTGCTGGTAGAAATAGGTCCGGAGTTAAATTATGTTGCTTGCAAGCTCCGTCTAAACGCTCCAAGAAGGTTACGGGATCACTTCTTCCATTTCAGCTAAGCTTCCATTTGTGTATCTTAGCTTGTTCTAGACGACGACGGTTATCTGAAGGGTTCGGAGGCGTTGCAGTGGCAATGTCAGTGGCAGAAGCTTGTCGTTTGGGGTTTTATAGGTCGGGAAAATTTGGAACGGTTTGGAGGTGTTGCGGACGGAGTATTATGGAGAAAGTAGTCGCTTGGCGGTATCCACAGCGAAAACGGTTATCGGACGGTATAGACGGTTCGGCAGTTGTCGGATCAACTCGGAAATGATCGGATTAGCTGTCTTGATGTTGATTTAGTCGACAAAGGCACCTCGTTTCCTTCCTTGGTTCAACTTTGGTTCAAGCTTGGTTCAACTTTGGGTAAGTTTGAGTATTTCCGGAACTCGTCAAACCGAACTTACTGGTGAGCTAAAAACAATATTATGGATTATCTTTGGCGGTTTAAATTAAAAGAAAGCAGACTTACTTAGTTTTCACGGCAGGACCAGGCGGAATGGGTATTCGGCACCAACTGCTTGTTTAACGCAAGAGCTCACGGTTTGATAAGGCCTAGCTTAAGTGGGGCAACTGGCTTACGGAAGGGGACTGCGTGCGCACGAAAGCTTAGTGGGGCGCTATTGTACTTTGCTTTGGGTTCACAATTTACAATACGTAACAAATTAATAACAGTTAAATACAAACTCGGCCTTATCCTAAAAAATTATTTACTCTAATTAATTTAGTGACGGTGCAAAACTTAAAACTAAAAACTCATCGTTACACAAGAATATAGAAAATAGTAATGCAAGTAATTTCACTTAATAAATTCTTCATAATTCAATTTCTTCATCATAAAATATTTATTTTGGAAAACATCATTACCGATCCAGAATTCACCATACAAACTGCATATCAATGGAAAGCTTATAAAATACTTAGTCAACTCGTGAACAGAAGTACAGAGTGTTTCATTTATAAAAAATAGAGTTATTCCCCAACTTTTGCGTTCAGCACACCGTGTACATGTGAATCAAATTCGATTATTTATTAAAACTCCAAGTTATTCTAAAATTTTGTTTGGCTGGTTTGTCGGAAAATATCCACTGGCTACTGGATAGTGATCTATCAACTGTGAGCTTTTTTTCTAACAAAAAGTTTAATAACACCGAAACGAAAAGTGCTAGACCCATATTATTCTACACACAAAGTCCTATTATTTTTATATTAAAACTAATTATGTAAAAATTATGCAGGGCGTTCTATTTAAAAAAAAAACATAACTTTGGTTTACCACCATCTATAGGGAGACTTTGTATATAATTAAAATATTTTTTAGAATGTGTAGCTTAAGTGTGCTCACTGTTGGTAATAGCCGCATGTTGATATCTTCAATAACAAAAAAGTTATAGACGAATTACACATCGCTAGGTCATCATGTCAAGTGCTGGAGACAATGTTTCTTTTGTTTTTTATTCTGAGATGAAAACGCTCGTGAAAACGACTAAACCACGAGATACGGATGAGCGTGTGTAGATTCTAAATTATTAAGAGTTTCTGTTAAAAACAACCACAAGCTCGTAGCAAAAGTAAAGTTCTAAAATTTTGGAACGGAGAAATGGTCAGTAGACTTAACATTGTCATATGACATAGAAGAAACCATTTAACCACGTTTCTGCGATCTTGTGAATGCAAAACAAGAATTTTTATCAGTTTAACGTATGGATTTAGAATGGAACAGATACCACACAAAATGTTTTAAAAATTTAAGTATAGATAAACGAATGTGTGGCACACGAACTGGTCTAACGCTTTCTATAATAATTCCGAAGAACTTTCGTTACTCTATCAAACCAAAAGTTTTTCAATTGCTGTTTAGAAAAGGAATCCCAATTTATTTTGCTTTCGTTACTAGTCAGCTCTTCTAGAGGATACCGTTGTCTTGGTAATAGTCCAGGCAGTATTCAGAACCTAGAAAGTTGCGACGGCTATTGGAACTCGCCTGGAGTAAATAACGTTAATGATTGTTATGTTATGAGGGTGTCAATTTAAAAACTTTGGATGAACTATATCTCATGAACAACAGATACTCATAAACAAAAAATACTCAAAACGGTTTCTAGGATAGGAAGGGTGAACAAAAATGACCAGAAAAAAGAACTCATCTCTATCAAACCCCTACGCTCCACCTACCACTACTAAAAAAGTTGTAATACTTGTAATACATCATTAAAAAGCTTACAAAAATGCCATCCAATGGTATAAATAATAATTGTACAGGGTGGATTAATAACTGTGAGACATTGCCTTAAAATGAACATTTAATGAGGTTTTTATTTTATGAACAACAGATGATAAAAAAATACTCTAAACAGTTTCTAAGATAAGAAAAGGAAAAAACTCATTCCTATCAACCCCCTACGCTCCACCTACCCCAACTAAAAAAATTACGTGTTTTATGAAAACTTTTACTGATAGGTGACATAACGGATGATGTGATTAAAAAAAATTTTTTTATGTACAGTGCGTTTTTCAAAATGGGGGCTATTTTTTCTATTAGACTCAATAGATGGCGTCACAGGTGCCGCAGATTAGGGATTTTGCATGTGGCAACGTTGCCATTTCTTGTATCTGAAATGTAAATGAAGTTGCCTAGTTGCTTCCATAGGGACTCGTTTTTCAGTTACGTTGCCATATTCTGCAAAAATCCAGTGAATTCTTAGCAAACAACAACATCTGTTTTTGAAAACTGTAAAAGTGACCCCTATTTTCAGAAACGCACTGTATGTAAGTTGTCAATTAGATAAAATGTAATGTCGTGTACGATTAACAATGTAGAGTATTCTACAATACGTCTACTATAAATTTTACATTTGAGAATGTTTAGATATTAGTCGACATTGACCTAGAGTCGTACACGTCATTAATAAGTGACAAATACTCTAAACAGTTTCTATGATAGGAAACGGGAAAAAAATGACAGAAATAAGAACTCATTCCTATCAACACCCTACGCTCCACCGACCCCAACTAAAAAAATTAAATAACGAACCTTTATTTGTGGTACATCATTAAAGCTTACCAAAAATGCTATCCAATGGTGTAAGTCATAATTGTACAAGGTGGATCAATAATTGTGAAACCTTGTCTTAAAAGGAAAATTAAATGGAGTTGATGAGATGATATCAAAAAGTACTCATACTTCTAGGATAGGAAGAGGGAACGAAATGACAGAAGGATGAGGAATACTAGTACCATGAGTGCTATAATAACTAAACGTGAAGTATTATTAGAAAGTTTACAACTCTTCAATAATGGTGTATCACAAGTAGTGTTTTGTTTTTTACCTCAGCGAAGAGCATTTTTTATAAACTTTCCGATAATGTGTCACAATCACAGTATATATTAAAGATTATTATACATTTTTAGAAGTTTTAAAACTTTAGTGGTTTATCAATAGTTGAAACTTCTTTATTAATTTTTTGAATTTTTTAGTTTTCCAGTTGCCTGGGCCTTCTAGAACGAGATGCGGTGGATGAGGTATAATTAAAATTCCATGTATGTTTTTGAAAAACATCATAGAATTTTAATTATACCTCATCCTCTGAATCTGCTTTTAAAAGGTACAGGCAAATTTAGTAGTTTTGTTATTTTGTATAAATTGTTATTAAATTAAATTTGGATGCATTTTGCCATCTTATTAGATATTTATATCATTTTTTTTTCGGAAGATGATAACAATTAATTGAGGCGAAACGAGTGATTGTTTATTATAATAGATATTGCTTAAGTATTTCTATTCTTCTATTGATGTGTTTGAGTAAAGCTACCTGTAGTAGTTCTCTAGTTGTAAATATAAGTGCAAACAATCATTGAAGTAAAGTACGTTCCTTGTCATTCATCTAACGCACTTTACATTATCTAAAGCAAAACTTTGTTATATCGTTGGTTAAACTTGAAAATATTTTGTATTGCTATATTAGAAGCAGAAATCAGATGGTTTTAAGAATGTATTAGAAAATAAAACCTGATATCAGAAAATATTAAATATTTTAGTTTCTCATAAAAATAAATTAATAACTTATTTAGAAACTAAAAATATAATCAGTAAATTTGTTTAGTTATTAAACGAATGATCCTGAACATATTATAATAGTATTAATATTTTATGATTTAATTTGTGTTGCATTAAGCTAACACAAATTTTATCTTATTTTAAGCCGACAATATGAATTTTAGGTATAGCCTGTCTACTTAAACCTAAACTATATGAGTACAAAATTGAGTTTACATTGTTTGCCATTATATGACGTTTTTAAGTGAATATACCTAACGTTTTATTCGAAATGAAATTTAAACTGTAAGTAACACTAGAACCATTATGAAATTCGAAGGATACTCTAAAGTTGTGTGTAAAGTGTATGCTTGGGCCAGGGAAGGGATTAACGTTATTAATCTGTGGTTAGTTGGGTCTAGGACATAGTTGAGTCTTCTGTAATTATGAAGAATAGGGATTTAATAATCCCGTTATCATTATTAAGCAGATAATATTGTGAAAATAAAGAATAAAATTTTCTGCAGTTACTGTTCGTACTTTTTAATTAATGTAAACCTTTAACATTTAGAAATAATTAAAAATTGTTGTTAAGTAATTTATTTATTTTAACAATATAAAATAAACTAAAAAGTGTATGTTTAATTTGACGTTGAAAAATTATGTAAAACAACCGATATTACTTTAAGGATTCTATTTGTGAAGGTACAGTGTGTCAAAAATTGAGTAGGACTTTGGTTAAATGGGCAATGATATACAGTTTATTATGCTGGGTTATATTTTGGCGACAAAATTTTGAAAAATTCTGAAGTTATTCGGAAGAATTTGAAAAATATTTTTCGACAAAAAAAATATTTCCGTTATCGTAAAAGTTATGAAAAATATTTGAAACAAAAAGTTGATTGTTGTGTTACCATAGTAGCAATTTGAAAGATTTGACTAGTTTGACACCTTACTTTGATTATCAAACATGTTTTTTAATAATGTCAAGATTAAAAGCAATTTTTATAAAGTATTTCAATTTCTAAAGTCATTAATAAGTATAAAATTAGTATGTGGTTTTTCTACGATATTGCACACGTTTCATTTACATAAAAAAAATTCTTTAAGCATTTATTGGCCACACAAAAAATTCGTCCTTATAATGACCATGATAGTGTCATAATTGATGTGATAATATAAAGCTTGAAGTTTTCTGAGCACGCCAAAACATTTTATAAGTCGTGCATTTAAGTAAGAAGTAGCAAATTTTGGAATTTCTTGTCAAGTTGTAATTTTTCACAAGTTCAAAGCTAGGCATAATACTTGCAATTTAATGCGAAGAGTATATATATATATATACATATATACAGAACAAAATTATATAGGAATGTTGCACATCATTCCTGTCATAAACAAACTTAGATTACCTTAAGTATTTGCCACAAAAATTAAAATTTCATTTGAACAATTTTACTAATTTGCAACAATATATAACTATTCGTTTAATATGTTAATTCAGTAAATAATTTCGAAGCAATTTTAATTAATATTTTGTAATGAATTTTGTGCAAAGTTGGAAGACAATTGAATAAAAATCATACAGAAATTTTTATTTGTTTTGTAATTGAAATGTATAAATATATTGTAACCCGGCCACTATTAATAAGAATATCAAATAATAGCCAAATGTACTATATCTTTTTAATTAGAAAACAAACAACAATAAAACAAGTTTTATCTTCTTTTATATATAGGGGGTGTTCCATTTTAGGGTAACAGTTCAATACCTCACTAAACTTGGGCAAAAGGTTTGAGTAATAAAAAACAACTTATAACTAATCAGCATGTTAAATAAATGCACAAATTAATTAATTCAACAAAACAATTAAATTTAACTACATAGAAATATGTACATAAATTGAAAGTATAATGATTACCATTTCAATAAAACAAAAAACCAATGGGGTATTCTTAATCCGAGTTTAAATGGAGATTAGAAACCCTTTTCTCAAAATGTTGCAGTAGTCGACATTTGTCAAATAGTAATGTCGTATGAACTTCCAATAAAAATTTCATACACCACTCGACAAGTAAAGTCGCGTAAGAAAGTTTCTGAGTAGTAGAAGTTTGGCAACATCGGAAATTAATTCAAAAGTATTTGTTTCATGAAAACTTTGACTGATAGGTAACATAACGGATGATGTGATTAAAAAAAAATTTTTTTTTTATGTACAGTGCGTTTCTGAAAATGGAGGCTATTTTTTCTATTAGACTCAATAGATGGCGTCACAGGTGCCGCAGATTAGGGATTTTGCATGTAGCAACGTTGCCATTTCTTGTATTTAAAATGTAAATGAAGTTGCCTAGCTGCTTCCATAAGGACTCGTTTTTCAATTACGTTGCCATATTGTGCAAAAATCCAGTGAATTCTTAGCAAACAACGACATCTGTTTTTGAAAACTGTAAAAGTGGCCCTTATTTTCAGAAACGCACTGTATGTAAGTTGTCAATTAAATAAAATGTAATGTCGTGTACGATTAACAATGTGGAGTATTCTACAATACGTCTACTATAAATTTTACATTTGAGAATGTTTAGATATTAGTCGACATTTACCTAGAGTCGTACACGTCATTAACAAGTGACATTTGAGAATAGGGTCTCAGATCTGTCTTTCGCAATTGTTAAACACTAGTTTATTTACAATAAGTTACATTAATAATGTAAATTCAACAATCAAAGTAAATTTTCTTCGCGTTTTCCAATCAATTTAATTTAACTAAATGCGAATCAACTACCAAACGCTATTCAAGAGTGTAATAATGAATTAATTACATTCTACAAAACGCTGATGCAAAATTGCGATAAGCAATATCTTAACATAATAATGAAAAATTTGATATCCTCCGAATTATATGCAATCAACAATATAAGAATTTTATACCTCTGTACTGCAACTTTAAGGGATTTCTTTCAACAATACCAATTTAGAATTTTATTAATCTATCGACTGCAGACAATTTAAATTGTTTAATCAATACAACAACGATATCAACTTTCCAATACAATCACAATTCAGTTCAAAAGTTCCAATACGACAATTTATCGACATCAAATCCTGACGCCATTTTCTTGTACACAAACAACGAGTCATGAACTTCTAGAAGATGTACGACCAACACATCGTTAATATCGATCCATTACGATTTTCGATAACCAAACTTTACAACCATTAATGATTGAACAAAATTACAACAAATTCTACAATATTTACATATGCTTACCCATTTATCTAATTAAAAGGCTTAAAAACTTCGACAACCATGTATCCATTTACATTACGAAAGAATAATGAATCAATCAACGATCGAAACCTGCGCATGACATTTTGCGATTTCGATAACGCAAAAATACAAATTTTCCATAAGCCTATCATTAAATTTTTATGGGTTTGAGCGACAGTAACAAATTAACATAGGTTTTGCAATTTAAAAAACTATAACAAATACCATATCAGCCTTATACGAGGATATATTGAAAAATTCTTAGCCTACTATAAAACCAAACAAAATTTCAATGTCAAAATATTTTATTACTCAACATATTCTCCTCTTAATTGGATACATTTATTACAGCAAACCTGCAACATCTCTAGACCTTTAAAAAAAAATGTTTCTTCTTGCTCTGCAAACCAGACCTCCACAGCTTCTATTACCTCCTTGTTGGAAGAAAATGTACGACCTTTTAAACTTTTTTCAGTTGAGGAAAGAGGTGATAGTCGGACGGAGCCAAATCGGGTGAATAAGGGGGTGTTCTAGTAATTCAAACCTTAAATCACGAATTTTTGCATGGCAACATGAGATTTGTGTGCAGGGGCGTTGTCCTGCAAAAACAAAACACCTTTGGATAGCTTTCCGCGTCTTTTCTCTTTAATATTTTCCCGTAGAGTGGTCAGTAATGTCGAATAGTAATCTCCAGTTATTGTTCTACCCTTATCCAAAAAATCAATCATGATTACTCGATGGCAATCCCAAAAAACTGAAGCAAGAACTTTTCCAGCAAATTTTTGGACACGAAACTTTTTAGATCTTGGAGAACCAGAGTGTCGCCATTCCATCGATTGTTGTCTCATCTATAGTAACAATTCGGTTTAAGAAGTCTACATCTTTTTCAAATCGAGCACAGATCGAACGCGATGCTTCTACTTTTGCACGCTTTTGGTCAACATTCAAACATTTGGGGATCCATTTTGCAGCAATTTTTCTCATGTCCAAATTGACGTGAACCATATGATGAACGCGTTCGTATGAAATATTCAGTGCTTCAGATATCCGTTTTAGCCCAATTCGACGGTCTGATAAAATCATGTCATGAACTGCATCGATATTTTCGGGGACTGACACAGAAACTGGCCTTTCCGATCGGTCATCATCTTCAATGGAAAATTTACCTCTTTTGAAGCTTGCATTCCAATTTTGACGGTCGCATACGAAAGACATTGATCACCAAGGGTATTAAGCATATCTTCGTAAATCTGCTTACCTCTTAACCCTTTTAAATACAGGTACTTGATGATGGCTCGATACTCCAATTTTTCGATTTTCACAATTTCGGTGGACATCTTTTTCATTTAATTTATTGCGTGACTCTGGTTTACTTTTTTGACGTCAAACTTTACACTGACACTTCTAATAAGTTATTGTTCGTTGCTATGGTAACGCAATATTTTGTTTATGCAAGGAACTGGTCTAGGCTAACTAGATATCAATACATTCTTGTACAAGCAATACTTATAGTAGTTAGAACCAGTTGCACCAAACTCGGTTAAATTTAATCGTAGATTAAAAACAATCGTTACTATATTGTTCTTAAGCTACGGTTAAATTTAACCGAGTTTGGTGCAACTGGGCCTAATTTTCTTAGTACGATAGTTATACGTGGCAGTTAATTGACAGGTAACATTGAAGTAAACAAGTGTCTTTTTCAACTGACGTAAAAAACTCATTTGCAATGCATAACTATTTTTGTTACCTAACTTAAATGTAAAGTTAGAGTTGTGTTGTTAAAACATTCAATTGTGTTTAGCTGTTTTCAAACAAAACAACGCTAAAAACCATTAATTTTGAATACAAGCTAAAAGGAAAAGAATTATACTTTTTAAGCACGTGTGGTCCCTGATTTTGTATATGTAATTTATTGCTTGACTATAATAAAGCAACATAATCCCAAAAATTCATTATTGATCTTAATTAAAACAGCAGGTTTGTTTCAAGTGTAACATTAGTTATCTACGAAATTGCTTCTTTGATTGATATCGAAAATATTATGAATAATCGTAATCATTTTTCAGTTTTATCATTTTACCAGCACTTTATTTAAAAGCCACAGAAAACAAACCAAAGATTAATAATGTAAACACATACATTTATAACTACGTTGGAGCTCAACCACTCTAATATGATATTGACTTTTAAATGTCATATCATAATTTACGTGTAATTAAAATAAGCTACTTATACGATTAACTGCCAAATATTGTTGTTAGATGATTTCATTATTAAGGTTTATTGTGCATCGTTACATCATATTTTATTTTAAAATTAAAATTGACAATCACTCTAATAGTTAAACGTAGCATACTTAAGTAGCACGGGATTACATACGTTTGCTTATTATTAAAAACATTATAGTTCTATATTTAAAATGTTTTTTAATCTTGTTTATACATACATGTCAGCTCTGACATCTACTTTATGCATAAGTAGATTTGGGTTCGTACGCACAATTACAAAAAGATTATTTTGAATAAGTTCACAAGACATGGTTATTTTGTAAACGGATAGTAAAATAAACAAGGATAGGAATAAATGTTGTAAAATGTTTTAATAATAAAGTAATATCATTGTTAATCTAATTATTAAAGGATTTACTTAGCTTTCTATTAAATAAAATTACAATAGAAGGACCAGAGTTATTTTAATGAAATCAGTAAAGTTGAATTCCGATATTCAATGACAACGGTCAAACAGCAATTAAACGCCGCTGCTGATAAAATAAAACCTATACTTGTAGTACTGGGAATGAAATGAATTATAGATTGTATAAAGAACAAAGAAAGTAAACATAAGAAATGGTATTGAAAGCGAAAGAAATAGTTTGGGAAGAATTTAGAACGAAATTAGAAGAGAAAAACAGAGATAACAAAAAATTATTCTACGCAGCGGTCAAAACAATAAGAAGTAAGAACAAAAACGAAAATACAGAAGTCAAAAATAAAAAGGGTAACTTTTTGAAAAACGAAACAGAAATGGAAAAATGGAAAAACAGTAGGACATGACAAGATAACAACTGAAATAATAATGAATATAGGAGAAACAGGAACAAAAGCACTTTGTGAAATACTTAATAGATGTTGGAAAGAAGAAACAATACCAGAAGACTGGAAAATCGGAGTAATACAACCAATTTATAAAAAATGCGACAGAGAGAATATAAAAACTACAGAGGATTGAAACAAATAACAGAACCAATTATATAAGACTTCCAATGTGGATTTAGAAATGGAAGGTCAATTCAAGATAATATTTTTACTATAAAGCAAGTTACAACAAAAATACTAAAGCTGAAAAGAGAAGCATATATTACGTTTATAGACATTGAAAAGGTTTTTGACAGAGCACCAAAAGAAAGAATATGGGAATCGCTGGCAAAAAAACAATTGAAATAATTAAAAAATCTACAAAAACAGCAAAAATTACATAACAAAAAATAATCTGAACTCCAAAACATTAAAAAAAAATAGATTAAGACAATTAGGAACATTAAGCCCATCACTCTTCACAATATTATTGGACGATATAATAAAAGAAACAAAAACAAGAACAGAAAGCTTAATAGTAGAATATAGGAAGTTAGAAAAAGTATTAATATCAGAATGTGCGTTCGCGGACGATATACCCATATTAGCAGTGAAAAGGGGCTCCAGAACGCTAAAAAAGTATAAAATGAAAATAATCACTGACAAAACAAAAGTAATGATAATAACAGCAAACAAAGAAAGAAAAATTAAAATAAACATTAAAGGAACAGAAGTAAAACAAGTAAAAAATTTTAAATATCTAGGAATAAATTTAAATAACAATGGCAACCACGAAGAACAAATAATAGAAAGAACTAAAAAATGCAACAAAGACATATGTTAATTTATGCACAAAAATAATAAGAAAGAAGGAGGTATCAAAAAGAACAAAAATTATTTTCTACAAGACAATATTTAAACCGATCTTGATATTTGGAAGTAAGACATGAGTACTAAATAACACTATAAAAAGCAGAATAAACGCTGTACAGATGAAATACCTGAGCGCAGTTAAAAATATTACCAGGAGAGACAAGATCAGAAATGACTACATAAGAGAAGAACTCGACGTGAAACCAATATTAGAAACAATAGAAGAGAGACAGTTAGGATGGTGGGGTCAGCTACAGAGACTAAGTCAAGAATGAGGAGTAATCAAGATATGCGAAAGCAAAACTAGAGGAAAAAATAAGAAAGAAAATTGGGAAGATTCATACAAAAAATCTAAGTAAAAGAGATATAAACTGGCACCAAGCCAAAATAATAGCGTCAGTAAATAAAAAAGATTGGAAAAAAATAATAACGAGACAAGACAAGAACAGAAGACAATAATTAGGTTTAACATAGAATATTATATTTAGTTAAGTTTAAATTATTACATCTTACACTGTAATGGTAAAAGGTTTATTTGATTATACAGGGTGTCCCGTAATAAATGCCCAAGATTTTACCAGGTTATACTGTAGGTCGAGTCAAACAATTATGGTTATCCGTCTATCTGTTTGTATGTGATTTTAAGAAAATAATTTCCCTCTCCGTAATGGTTGAAGACATGAAACCCAAACTTCGTAGGTGTATTGGTTGTACTAGTGTAAAAAATAAAAATTTTAAAATAATACTATTACCCGTGGCAAAATGGCGGCTATTTGAAGATTTTAAAGTTAAATAACATTTAAACCAGCGGCAGCTTTAGTTATCTCAATCGGATTATTATTGTTGTGATTGGTTTAGCATTTAAATCTGTTGTTTGTTCCCAAGCCAGCAATTTCGATTCATCGAAATCAATAATTAAATCCGTCTCATTTTGACTAAAAACATCTTCTCTAGTTAGAGCTTTATCGATCATGGTACTAATAGCAGAATTGATTGTAATGTTTTGGTCCATTGCTTTTCGACGATTGTTCTAAACTTTTATTTGTAAATTTTTCCATATATAGTAACTTAGTTCGGGATAGGTGTTAGCACAAACACAAGCGTTTGGCGCAATCTGAACACTGGCGTGTAAGCAACCGTTTTTTTTTAAATACTCATGGATAAATTCGCCGATCGATGTATATATACAACTTTACTTTAGGAATATAGGGATGACTTGATGTACAATTTTTAACAGATTTATTTAGAAATTTTCTTAATTTATGAGAAAAACGATTAATTTGATCAAAAACTGGTGCATGGTCAAAAACTGTGTCACTTATCTTAGGGTATTTGGCCTCTAAATCCTGAAATATTTCCATTTGTCAATGTTACTGATATTTTTTTTCTTTTCTCACTCCTGGGATTTACTAATACCTGTGTCACCTCGGTTTGGTGAAAATTGATTTTTTTTTACGTGTAAATGATTTTGGTTTTATGGAAGTGTTCGTTTTAAGTGAGTTGTACGGTATTATAATTAGGTTTTGTTTGTGTTGATAAAGCACATTTGTTTTTGAACCAAGTTTGCTGAAATATTTATTTCTTTGTCATTTGATATTTTTTTTAAATTAGTTGTGGTGTTGTAAATTGCCTTATCTTTAATGTTCGCACAATAAAACTTTCAAGAATTGCTTGTTTTAGTAGTCACTATCGGGATTTTCTTATTTAATTATTTAACTCATATCGCCTTTGGTTATGCTGAATTAATAAAGTCTTTGTTTGCTTTAAGGAAAGGGCTCGAGTCATGTTGTTGTTAAAGTAAAATCGGATATTTTGTTTTGACTAGCTCTACAGTACACTGAAATCGAACCACGGTTAAATTCTAAATTTTGATTTGATTACCTTTCTGAGAATCTATTAATGTATATTTTTGTAAGTTTCTTTGTGTATGTAGAAATTAAAAGGAGTAAACGTACTCCTTCGTTTGTACCTTAATAGTTTTTAAGTTAGTTAAAAATGAGGCTCGAGAAGAGGAGCATGTAGTAAAAACAAGTACAAAGCTTAGCGGAATAATGTTGTTAAATTATACAACCGCCAGTAATAAAAGTGCGCTAATTTTTGTTTGCGTTAACTTTTGAGAAGTAATTCGTATTTGTGTGTTAAAGTAAGGTTGATAATCAAAATATGGAACAATAGTTCGCGAAATTAAGAGATTCTCCGTTCGATTAAAGTTAATAGTCGAAACAACGCTAGCGGACTAGTTAACATCTCTACTTGCGACATATACCGAAATTGGATTATTTGTTTTACCAAAAGAACCAACTGTAAGTAATCTGATTGTTTATTCCGGAAAACTATTGTGCTTGAGTGATTTTGTGTGCCGTTACGAATAATCCAAAATTAAGTTAGAAGACGTACTTGCGTACTTTTTTGTTTGTTTGTGTGTTTTGGTTTGATAATGTTGTATTGTTCAAAATGGACGAACTGAGATGAGGTTGGTGACTTTTCAGCCCGTTGTTAGATTAGTTATTTTGGTATAAACAAAACCCACCGTTGCATTTCGTTTAGGAACTTCGTGAATTTTGTAACTAGTTTTTAAGTAAACTCGGTATAATCCACGTTCACTAGCGAAATCGAGCGGTATCAATATTGTATTTTATGTTTTGCGTTTGATTTTAAGTAAGGCTAAAGCGTTCAAGAGATCACTATTTGTAAGACACATTTGCATTTAAATAGAAAACTATATGTTATTCGTGTTTTTTTTTAAAGCGCTTTCTTTTGAGTGTTTACAGTTTTTTCACGAATTTTTAGTAAGCATTTGTTAAACATTTAAAAAGATCTGGGTGTCGTCTAACAAAATCCCAATACTGATTCGTGATAAGGACGTTTAGTTGTCTGTAAGGGTAAGTGAGAGACATTTCGTTAGACCTACGTCTTGCCAATGAGTTAGTTTAGCCCTTGTTGCGCCGTGTTGTTTATTTTTGAATTTTTATAATGTAACACCTGACAAACTTCTAGAAAACTTGAAATATAAAATTTGAATCAAATTGTACTATTAGTTTTAGCGATAAAACTTTTGCGACCGCAAACAAATGTCCAGATTGTAATTTATTATTATTATTATTATTATTATTATTATAAGAAATAGGGTCAGTGTCATGGAAATAACCTTCTGCACTGCGACCAAATTAGATCTTTTGTGCCCCCCTCTAGTTCGACTTAGGAAAGATCTATGTCTTTGACGAATTCGATCAGATCCATAGTCGGGAGTTTTAGTAGATCTTCTTCCAAAATAAAGATGAGTTCTAAGTGTTTGTATCTTTTTAGGCACAGGGCCGGGCACCTTATAATGATGAGGTCCAGGCGCTCCACCTCTTTACCACAGTACCTGCATGTATCATCATCCACCAGTCCCATCTTTTTCAAGTGATACCTGCAATAGATGTGTCCTGTTAGTATACAACAGAGTAGTTTTAACTCTCTTCTGGGTAAACTTAACACTTCCTTCCCCATCTTTTGATTAAGGCTAAGAAATATCTTAGAATTACTCCAGTTTTTGTTGACTTGTTTATTGACCCAGTTGGTAATAACTCTCTGATAACCCAAGTTCAACTTTGTTCTTGTCCGCCAGTTGATTTAGGGCCTGATGGCACTCGTGTAGCATGTGCGATCTTAATCTATTACTTTGTGCTGTTTGCATCGGTTTTTGGTGAGGAGATGTTTACCACCATGTGGATGGCATCTACTTCTGCTTGAAAAATGGTAGCAACAGCACTGAAAAACTTGTTTCTTTTAAACCTTGGTCCCACCCCTCTTGACCCTACACTATTTCCCATTTTGGATCCGTCTGTGAACCATTTTTGGAAAGATCCCGGCACGCAGTCCGTGTCTTCAGTCCAGTCTTACCTAGTGGGAAATTAGACATTGTATTTATGATCAAAGATCATTTTAGGGTTCGTTTGGTCGCTTACTGCAACCATGTCTAGTAAAGGAGTGGTTCTAAGGATTCCTAGATGACCTTTGAAGTTGCCTTCTTTAAAATAGTACACCTTATGTAATTTGAGGATCTGCTTTATAGCTTCCTCCTTAATTGCCACCGGTAGAGGATCCTGACTGAGAAGGGTCTCCATCGCGGCTGCGTGGATTTCATGGCACCTATAATGAGTAGACATATTATTGTACTACATTTATTTTCTTATCTTAAGTGATGATTACTTCTCATGTAAGTAATAATAATAAAGACAGTGAATATTAGTAATTTTATTGCAAATTTCTCCTATTTCAACTTGTTTTCAGTTAAGTAGATCTAGAAGGTTTGTAAATGAACTGTGTAGCTGCATAACGGGATTGAGTAGCATACATATTTAAGCACCATTAGTATAAATAGGTTTCTATAGTAAAACTAGTGCATAATGTATTTATTTAAGTTTTCCTTTCTTACTAAACTCCAAATTGTCATGATTTGGAACGTGAAACGCAAAAGTAGCAAAAATCGGTTCAATATCTAACCCAGTAAGAAAATTAATTAGGTAAAAAGATTTTTTTTTATTAAGCACCAAAACCGTTTTCAGTTAATATATTTTTAATTTCTCACACATTCATCTTTTGTATGACTAAGAAGTCAAAGTTAGTTTAACCTTTTCTTGTTTGTACTAACGAAAATGGAGTTTTATTCTAAATATCTTTTCAGCTATTGATATCTTACACCGTTTGATTTATTTAATGACTATACTTGAAAAACTGCTATTAAACGTTTGCTTGAACTAAAATGTTTTAAAGTTGGTGGATAACATTTTGAGTAATTATTATAAGTAACTAATAATTAAATTTTAATTACTTGTTAAGATTTAATTTTTGAGATATAAGCGAACTATTTCTGTTCTGGATTTTAAGCATTTTAGAAATAAACTTTTCCTAGTGCAAGAAAAAAAATTAGGTTGAAGGATGCCTAATAAGTAAAAATAACAAATAATAAAGAAATAAGAAAATTTAATATTAAATTTACAGATTTCTAAAAAATTTCATCAAAATTCTTGAAATTATTTTCGAGAGTTTGTTTCAAAAATTGATTATTTTGGAAAAAAAACAATTAAAATTTTAAGTCGTATTTACATTATATTTACAGAAGATACTGACTATACTTTAATCTTATCTTGTTGTTTACGAACTCTTGTGTAAATACTGTTGATGATGTAAATTACAAGTAGTGTTACAGTCTTTAAATTTGATTAGGTTTACGTGATGCTCGATATTCGCGTATTTCACTATGTAAGACATTGTTATAAAATATTGTTGATCGATTTAAGTCACCAAACTGAATATGTTGAAGATATTGATAATAAGCATCACGTCGCATGAATTGTTGTTTTTTTTGTAATATACAACAAGAGAAAGTTTTATCAAATGTACCAAAATATCTTATTTCAATACAAATGTGGAAGTCATATGTAAGGCTTCCAAAATTAATCTTCCGAAACGGTACTATACGAAAATCGAATGCGAATATCTTTCTCCAAATTGCACAGCTATTGTTAAAATAAAATCAAAGGTTTATAGTTCACCAAAAACGTTTAAATATATGAAGGCAATCGTGTTTTTTTCTAAACTCTTCACAAAAAGGAGAATCTTAAATGTTTCGTATTGTTAGAATTTTTTTATAAACGTATTTTCTATAGTGGTTTATTTTTTTACTTTTAATTGAAATTTTTTACTCCACATCTTATGAAATTTCTAAACCGAAAATTTTAACACCCTTTTTTTCACTTTTTCGGACGAATTAAAGTTAGTACGTTATATTGAAGCAAAAAAGTTGTATGTCCGACGGCCGGCCGGTCGTCCGTCTTTATTTATAATTCCGCAGATTTGATTAGATTTTTGGCTTATTCTATGTAGAAAAATGGCCGTTAACCTCATAATTTAATTATACACAATTTTTGTTTAAACTATTTTTTATCCGATAAGTAATTACTGTGATATATTAATCACGTGATACTAATTGTTGTAACAATATTTTCACCAATATTAAGTTTACAAAAAAATGAAAAAAAGTTGTTGGAAATTCTATTGTCTATAGCTTTTATTTGAACCATTTTTATGTAAAAACGCAATTTTATTTTCGCTTATAAAAGCGATGTGGAGTTCTGCGGTAAACGCTTGTTTATGTATGTTGGATGTATGTATAATGTTTTACAGTAGTTGAAGTATGATATCAGTGATTGTAATTAATTTTAGTATATTTCTTTTCTTCCGTAATATATGAGTGATTGTAGCCCTAGAGATTTTGTAAAAGGTGCGAATGTGTAGTTCAAGAAAACTCGGGTAGTGATTAGAGCCACGTTTCAATCAATAGTGAATTTATATTAATCCAACATTTTTATTGAAAAAAACTCAATGAATAGGTCATCGGCCTAAAGAAGCACCCACTTTGTGGTGCGAAACGTCGCCCTAACCACTACCCAAGTTTTTTAAACTACATATTAGCATCTTTCATAAGAGCTTCGATACGTCTCTGACTACAATATCTTGTAATTATTATTATTTGAGGCGACAGTGTTTCAAACTAAAAACTTTCTTGACTCAAGTATTTCCTTATTTATTTAATTATTTATTTATTTGTTTGGGACATTTTAAGTATTGTATTGTGATGTAAGTATTTTGTATGATTCCTCAGAAGATCAGTATAAACATGTATAGTGTGGTGACGAAACCGTGTGTAATTGGTGGGGGATTGGCTCCTCTTGGCAAAGCATTTGCTTCAAGGTTTAGGAAAACCACTAAAACATAAACATGCCAACCATTACTCACCTTAGTATTCATATGTAATAATATCAATTAAATGTGTAAACATTATAAAAGGTAAATAAGAACATTAAATATAACAGCATAGCCATTGCATGACGACATATAATGAACCGGTCTAAGCGCCAGTCATGACAATGACGAAAAAAATAGTAGGTTAAAGAAATAGCAAAAAAATGGAAAAACAGATAATCAGGACAGAGAATACAAAATATTCCTGAACTTCAGATGTCCTTCAGATTCGTAAGCCATAATATAGCTTCATTCTTTTAATTATGAATGTTTGGAAACCCTCCTTTAAACTTCGTTAATTGACAATCCTCCACAATATGTGTAACGGTCTCTGGTTTGTTTCCACAGCCACTAATACGATTAAACAACTGAAGAAGTGGAATTCAAAAAAAAAGAAAAAAAAAAAAAAAAAAATAAAGAACTTCAGAAGAAGAAAGAGTGGAACAGAAGAAAACCCTCCGCTAACAAAGAGAAAAACTAACGGCGTGAGAAACTATCATATCTAAAAGAAGCAAAAGACGAAAAATTCCGATATATGGAAATCAGGAAGAAGAAGTGGAGATAAGAACGCAGAAGGCAGTAATAAACGATAGCACACAACAAAAAAAACTGCCACCTATTACAGTAATAGAAAAGGAAAAATTGGGCGGAATTAAATTAGCACTTGAACAATCTAATATTAAAATTATTTATTTATTTATTTGTATGGTAAATATTAAAATACAGAAATGTTATAAACACTAAGGAAGGCATTCGCATTTATCCCGCTGACAGTGACGATTTTAGAGAAACGATTAAAACCTTGGACGCGTCCGAAACCTTTATTTTACTAAACTAAGATATTAACGTATGTTATTGCAGATTAAAAACTCTTAAAAGTAGTGATAAAGAATATAACAATACCTCACAGAAGAGACCATAAAAAAAGATTTAGAAGCATAACGTTTCAAATCAGAGTAAGTTGTATCGATAAAGAAAATCAAAAACCAAGCGTTCCCAATGCTATTAGTAAATACTTTGTAATGTAGGGAAGTTATGGAGCAGCGTGTTAGAACAGAATTTAAAAGCAAGGGTTTAAAAAAGTGCAAATGCTACAGGTGTCAAAGGTACGGTCACGTTAGATCCAGATGCACAGATTACAAGTGTTCTTTTTGCGCAGAAGAACAGCCGTCCTTTGAGTGTACTAAAACAAGAAGCAAAGAAATGACAGGCAAATGCATCAACTGGGGAGGAGACTGCCTGTCCCGCTGCAAATCGTGTCCTGAGCATCCCCAGAAAGTAAAAGGAAGGTATCAAAAAGTCACAAGAAAAAGTTTAACAGAATGGTTACAAAAGGCTTATTCTGTGCAAGTATAACCCGAAAAACCGGGCAAGATTTTTCAAACAAAAAGCGGAAAAAATTATTATTTTTCAAATATATTACATTTCAATTCTATTAGTTCAATAAACGTTTTTTAAACTAAGTGATAGATTTTATATTAAAGGCTACAAAACATTTAGAAAAGATAGAGAAGGAAGAGTAGGAGAAGGTGTCGCAATCATTATTGTCTGCTCAAAGCTTTAAATTAAACACTAGTCAGAAATAATGTGGGAATAAAACTAGAAATAGGTAGGAAAGAACATGGTTTATGTCCATGTACAGTGTGCCCAGTGAATCTCTGAACCCTGCAACTGCTTACGTTAAAAAACTATTATTGGAGGAAACATAATATAAACATTTTTTGGAGTAGAGTAACTTTAAATGAAAAACATTGTTTGACACAATACAAAAAACAGGCAACACTACCATTATTGGACCGACAGATGGAACATCATTCCTTTCAATGGGAACACAGGGGACGTAACAGACATATAGTCAGTTTCTTACCTACTGATATAATAGTTATTTACGTGACATGTGGGTAAACAGATTCTTTGGGAATGGGCACGAATTCCCGAATATTGTTTACGCACAAGTTGCGTATCTTATTTTTTGCACGATATTTTTCTAAATTCGCACTTTCAAATTTCTGATATTATAACATAACATTCAAACCACAAAATTTAATTAGTGAGCTGTGGCTACAACGCAAATGCACATCATGCATACATTTGTCATCCAGTCTGAGTTAACCTATTTAATTGTCAAACTTTTATTTAAAGATTTGAATTGTTTTTCGGCATTTACAAAAAATACAAGGTTCGTAAATTGCATTCTAAATAACAAAAAATGTAAGTACATCAACAATTTGTGTGTACAACCATTGTTTTTACAACGCATGCTAGTAGTTCTATCTACATACAAGTGACAAATAATATACAAGCTGCCGTTCGTCATTTCAAATTTTCAATTATCAATTATTACAGATCTGAAAGAGTTTTGCTATATTAGGGATGTAAAGTGATTTCTCGTAACAGAAATTGTGTGATTATGCAAATATTTTTGTAGCAAAATGCTCTATTAACCCAGTGTTTTGCTACATTTTGAAACACTAGTACGTAATTTTATTGTTTCGGTAGGCGTATTGACGTACTTATGTGGTAGTTTTACATACACTGAGTGCAAACATAACTATTACATATTGGAGGTTTTGTAAAAATATTTTGTCGGTGCAAACTAGTAATTTTTCATTCTTTGGATCTAAATTTGACAAACATTTTCATCAGTCGGTATGACTTATCTATACTTTTAAATTGTTTTCACTACAAATATTCATATTTTATCTTTGTCAAGTTCTATTATTACTATTTGGTACAAAAAGACAACGTTAGCTTTCAGCTGTCCGTTCAAACTGTCAAGTCAATGCCAACTCATAGATAATACTATTATTTTTGTACCCAGACTAATACTAAATGTTTTGGAATATAGCGGGCCACTTATCGAACTTTCACAAACCTATGTATTTAGACTAATAAAGAAAATACAAGTGCACACCCTATGGGTGCACATTGGTACTACGTCAGATCTTAAAAAACACTACTTAAAAAAATCAAACATACATAAGAGGAAAGAGACGAGAAGATATGATTCAGAGGACGAAAAACTATTTAATAAAAGAAATAAACAAATTAAGAAATAAACTTTTTAAGATGCTAGAAAATAATGAAAGAAGGATAAAGAATGAACCTATACAGAGTGTGACACGATTTTGATTTCCGCATAAAATATTATAGTTTTCAGCTAAATCGGTTTTTTAGTTTTCATTATTCGTCTAACATGCTATTGTCGAGGGACACCCTGTATAGGTACATTCAGTTCTGTGACTGAAGGGTCTCATGGAAGATCAATTTAATGATGCAAACCGACAAAAATTAAGAAAAGAAGAAAAAAGCTACTAAAATGAAACATAATTTTATTTAATTTTTTAAAGTGGTACGAAACCTTTAGATAAACTATACAGGCTGTCTCACCGGAAACTGCCATTAGCCCTATACGGAAAAGTATACATGGAAAATATTTGAAGATTTGCGGAATGACTGCATGAGGGCAAACTCATTTGAAATATTTTCATTCTTCTGACACTTCCGGTTGTATCAGATGTCGACATCTTTATATATTATTGCATTTTCGGATTCTATGTCAAATTTTAGGGTCATTTTGTAAAACATTCCCTGTAGCTAGTAGTTATAGATTTCGACATATTACACATGCGAAAGTTCACGGGAAGATCTGTAACTTTTTTTGGAAACTCAATATCGAGTTAACTTTTGATTTGTATAAAGACAATGGACTGTAGCAAATGGAAAATGTGTCCATAAATTAAAAATGTAATACTAAGTACTACATATTTGCTGTTACATTTTGACTTCTTCAAAGAGCAATAACTTTTTTAAATTAAATGGAACACCCTGTATAGTCTATCGGGTACAGGTTGAAATTATCTTTCAAATCATATAAGCATATTTAGGATTACGGCTACTACTTTTAAAGATATTTGCAATTTTCTACTATTGGGGCGTACCAGATCAGTAATCAAATTGACCATGATTAGTATTATTTGAGAAGCATTAAACTGTGTGAATTTGACATAACCCAATGAATTTTCAAATCATTGTTGAGGTTCGTAATTTCAAATGCCGGCACGTTAATAGTTAACACAACAAGATCTGCTACGCCCCAGTAGTAGAAAATTGCAAATATCTCCAAAAGTAGTAGCCGTAATGGTAACAACGCTTATATGATTTGAAAAAAAAAATTCAATCTTCACACTACAGAGTAAAAAAATACAGAGTGTTCTATTTGACTTAAAAAGTTATTGCTTAGGATGTCAAAATGTAACAGCAAATATAAAACACTTGTATTACATTTTTTAATATATGGACACATCTTCGTTTTCTATAGTCCATTCTCTTTATACAAACCAAAAATTAACCTGATATGGAGTTCCCGAAAAAAGTTATTTAGTTAGGGATATTTCCGTGAACTTTTTCATCTGTAAAAATTTTAATAAAAAGTTAATACCTCGAAATCTATAAGTCCGAGCTATAGGAAATGTTATACAAAGTAAGCCTAAAATTTGACGTAAAATCCGAAAATGCAATAATATATAGGATGTTCCATTTCAAATAACTAAATTGATATCGGCTTCCGGTATAACAGGAAGGGTCAGAAAGCTAAAAATATATTAGTTTAGTTGGCCTTATTGGTTTTAGTCATTCTCCAAGTTTTTTCTATCTATACTTTTCCGTATACGCCTAATAGCGGTTCCCGGTGAGATAATCGAATTAAAATCTAAATCATTCAAATGAGTGTATTTTATATATTTTATTTTGTTTGGCTATAAATTATTAGTGTTTGTGTGTACAAGACCTACATAAAAAATTTAATTTAAGTAATATTATTAATCTTCTTATATCCATGTATGTAGTAACAAAGTAATAAAGTGTAAATAACTCACTTTTGTTTTCAGAATTTTTAGATACATAAGGAAACTGATTATACCATAATTTCTTTTGATTTAGTTAACGAAATTGAATACCTAATCATTCATTTTTGCTTTTATTCGTAAATAAATTATCTGTATTGTTGTAGGTTTAGCTTAATAACATTGTTATTTTATTTATTAAATCGACAAATTGTAATGTTTTCTTTGACATGAACATTTGTACGTATTTATATTGGTATGCATCAAATAAACCGTTTTGGTTTTTTTTTTGACAGTGACATTGTTTGCTTCTATATTTGAGGCATTGGAATTAAATTGTGTAAATAAGACGTTTGTAAGTTAACAGAAAATTGGCTTTTTTTTAAAAAAAAATGCTTCAATAAAGTTTTGGAAATACGTAGACGGTTGTTGTCAGAATCAAAATCACCAGAGGATTACAAACCAAATTATTACAATTTCTATTTTCTTTTTTCCTTTTTTTTTGTGTTTGTGAAATACTGCAGTATTGATCAAACTTATTAAGCTTTGTTTAATGCATTGAGTACAGACTCTAGTGTAAAAACAAGAACGGGTCGGAGAAAAATTCAGTCGTATATAAAGGAATACTGCCAATCAGACCCACTATTATCGTCATAGTTAGATACTGATGATTACGCGTATCGTATTCTTTTATATACTCACTCTTATGGCGGTACGCAACAACACAGCTTAAACTAAAGCGAGGCTTAAAAACAATCGTTGATATGGTTTTAACAATTATATTTAAGGTTTTAAATGTTGATGCATACGGCCATTAGTGCGTAATTTCGAACCTACTCTAGTAGCATATTTTGTTACGTTTACTTTTATATTACATACTAATGAGAATTGTAGGTAATATAAATTAGAATCAAATTACTAAGTGTTTTACTTTATTAACAAAAGCAATTTAGATTTTATTACTTAATTGTAGGTACCTACGTAGAAAGAAATTAATTTTGCGCCTCTCACTTTGTTTTGCTTTAATTAATTAAAGTATTGTGCTACACTTTAAAGTAAGTTACTACACCAATTAAAATTTGTACTGTACACATTTAACGATGACTCCGTTATTAGTTACTAATTCGACAATCAGCAATAGCATTGAGATTTAAAATTTCATTGTGAGTTAGGGATATTGCAAAGCCAAAGATTGCGGATGATTGATTTCTTTTGTTTCAGGCTCTTTTTTAAGAAAAACAATAAAATCGCTATGTCAGCAAGTTTTTCTTATTTAGAATCTTACGCATGAAGCTAGCTAATCCTTAACCAATGGAATAGAAATTTTTGCTGCGTATACTCAAATGCGTTCATATTTTGAATTTTACAACGACTAACCGTATTTGTAGTACTATAAATTCAAAATCTGCATAGAACACTTTAAAATATGTATAAGGTAACAGTTGCAGGTCGTTAATTTTTAGTATTTATTTTCCATGACATTGTTTTAAACAGATTATTTTAAAACAGATTTTTTATGTGATACATTGATTGTATAAAAATACTTTTCAATAAATATTTAAAATATTGCAATAACTCTTAAATAGTAATCGAAATAGATTTTTGGAAACAAAATTTGTTACAGGGAATACTTCAGCATCAATGTTAGTAGTAAATATGTTCGATAATCTCAATCATTTAACACAATTTTTACATTTCAAATCTATTATACAGGATGTAACACAAAGAAATTATCTATGGAGGACAGAATTTTATTATAGCTGAAATTACACCAGTAGTGGTTTCCGAGAGCGTTAAATTCAAATGTAATACCATGAATTCTGGTTATTCCGAAGTGAAGTCCATCTTACTTATTTTAAATACATAGAAACTAGTATTTTTATTTCGTTTTATAATTTTGCGGTAAATTTTGGATAGAATTTGTGTACCATATGCTGTATCTAAAATTAACCATTATTGTATTATTTCCATATTTTAAAATTTTATCTAAATACCAAGTTGTAAAGAAATAACGATACCCTTATTTATTAAAGTTACTGAGTTGAAACTAACCAGTAAAGAAGCAGGTCTTGCTAATTAATCCTTAATGTTAACTTAATTGATAACCCTTACAAGGTATTGTAAACTCAGAAGCCAACCTGCCTAACTAAAATCATTTTATAAGTTTCTTAATTTAAAAGAACATCTAGTATACCTATTATGATTTCTAAAGCATATTTTTATGAAAATTTGTTCGGTGTCTCTATTCCAAAATCTAACTGTTTTAGAATTATTTTGTATTTGTATTATTATTTTTACTATTATTATAAATTAAATTAAGTAGACTGGTTGGTTTATTTACATAAATATTGAAAAAAAACTTTGCTAAAAAGCAATAGGTATGTAAATAAACAAACCCGCGTACTTAGTTTAATTTATATTGCTAAAACAATAATTACACTAATAATAAATATTCTTAAAATTAAATTATATATTGAATTGATATAGAATTACTAAGTAATTTCATTAATTATTAATTGTGAAGACCACATATATGGTTAATAAGATATGATTTTGCACTATTTAAGATTTTTCATAATTATAAGCAGTACTTTTGAGTTACAAGCAAAAAACAATGTACTGGCAAAAAATATATTTTACGACTCAGGAATACATTTTTTATCTATAGCTTTTATATGACCTTTTTTCTAAAACACAATTTTTTTCCCTTTTCCTATCAAACTTTGCTAGGCGAATTTCATTTCCTTCTATACAATCTTAAACGTTAATTTTATTTTTCGTGTAGTGTCATTGCTGATTTTCTAAACGCTTGTACACATTTGTTAGTATAGAACGATGTGGAGTTCTGTGCAAAACGTTTGTTATTAATGTTTAAAGTTATAATTTACTTAAAAAAATTAATTTATATCTATTAGTATAACGAGAATAATATGCAATTTATAATGGACAAGAACGTTGCCAGGTGACAGGGCAAAGTCGAGTCACCTGCGCAATGTCCGAATCTAAAACGCTAATATTTGGGTCATATTCAAAGCTTTTATCGTATCATCTAAGACAAAAACAAAATGTTAAAAATAATTGATTCGGTTCTTTCACAAACTTTTTAAATTTAAAACTAAATACGAAATTTAACTAAAAAAACATTAACAATCATTTTCTTTTTATCCATATTTGATTCCATCCATTGTTAAATCATTGTATTTGTCGTTATATCTTCCTTGTCTAATCTTCGTTCTTCTCTTCTGCACCTGGTTATGTTTGTCTTTTTTTTTACTCTATCTTCTTTCATCTTTCTTCCTTCACCTCTTAGTTTTTTTTATTTTTTTTTCTTGCGTATCCTCCTCTTTGTTAATATGCTTTCCTATCCTCTTTACCTTATTTCACTTTTTGTTCCTCTATCTCTTTCTAACATATGTACAGCATTTTATTCTCTTTTCTGTTTTCCATCTTTTCCTTCAGTTTCAATGCTCTGTTTCCTGTTTGAATTATTAGGTATCCTGGTCTTTTATTATCTAATCCTAAAGTCCACCTCTTTGAATAACTAATTCCTGTTTCCCTCTTCAACCTCCCATCCCTCTCTTCTCTAAACTTTCAGTATTTTTCTTTACTCTCCTCCATCACTTTCCTCCTCTCCAACACTTCTCTCATCCATTTTTTTCTTCCCCTTTCTCTCCTAGTAGTAACTTCTATTCCTTTTCCTCGTGTCTTGTTTCCCTGCATCCCTCTTTCATATGTATTATATTTTCCCATTCATCCCCACACAACCTGCATAATCTCTCCTCATCACTCATCCAATATTTATTTTCATTTTCTTTATTATCCATTCTGAACCTTGCAATCATTCTTATTTCATTCATTTCTTTTCCTTCTGTTATGTACTTTGGTGTCTTGTCTGTCATTATTTTTATGTATTTCTCGTTATATTTTCCTTCCTTTATTTTTGCTCTTCTTTCTTGCTTCTGAGTATCTTTATCTCTTGCAATTATTTCCTTTTCCATCTTTCTCCCCCCACTATTAATCTCTTTATCTCTTCTCTCGCGTATCCCACTCTTTCATAGTATTTTCTTCTTTCTTCTTCCCCATATTTTACCTTCTGTGCCTCGATCTCTTTCCAACATTCATATAGTATTTCATTTTCCTTCCTACTTCCCATTTTTTCTTCATACCTTACTGCAATTATTCCTGCTTGTATCCTTATTTTTTCTATTTCTAGCTCTTCTTCCACTATATACCCCGGTATTTTCTATCTAACATATTATATTTTTAACTAACGTATTATGAGTAACCAAGATAATGTTACCATATGTAATATTATGATTTGAATAATTATCAATAAATGTTTTTCGTGATCCTTTATTGTTATTTGATCATATCCGTACCGTTTTCATGACTGTTACTTGATCGATAACGGCCATGGCCGTTAAAATTTAACAACCATGGCCGTTATTTTTTAACAACACAGAAATATTTACAATGATTTTGTACATGATTTATTTATTTAACAACATAATGAAAAAATAAGTAAAATGTGTGTCTTACGACATCTCGTGTATATCAGGGACACATGTGAATAGTATAAACTAAGAAAAATGCCGTATTGTACAGTTGTATACCGCACTTAAGTATACACCTCTGATGAGCTCATAATAACAACGAAATGCTGCATCAGGTGTTTTTTCGTTGCGTCTGTGCTTCTGTACAAGAAATACTTGGCTTTATCGACACAAGTGTGTTTTAAGCATTAAAGTTATCACTCACATGTCGTTACAGTTAATCGTTGGAATTTTTCTTAGTTTATAATGAAAACATTTAAACTATCAATCTTATAATAGTTAGTGTTAACAGTTTAGAAAATTAAAAGTGCAATTTTTATTTTCTGAAAAAACGAATTCTCCTGCACAGTTTTAGTCCAAGTTTTTTTGTTCTTTATTGGGGGCACCATCAACATATTGTTTGGCTACCGCTTAAGACCGCCAACAATGTTTTAATGAAAGAAGGTCACCACCATTACCTGCAAGCATAGTAGCACTCGATCATCAAAATGTATGCCCAGTATAGTTTTTAGGGTTTTCCAAATTTAAAAACTCTGCTATCTTCTTGGAAATCCCTCTTATTCTGTGCACTCCTAAGAATTGTTTAGTACATTTACTTTTTCTAAAATCGACAAAAACCCGAAGAAGCGCTGAATATTTTCTAAATAACTCACAGCCCTTAAAAAGACGTATCGTCATTTTGTTATGGTAAACATTCTTAAAGATTAATTTTTGGGCGTCTACAGGCGCCATATATTCCAAATAATAATATTACTTTTTGCATTAAATACTAAGAACTTTAAAATTTTCTTTGAACGGATTCGATTATAATTTTTAGTAAGGATACCAAATCAGTGAACAGTATTCAAGTTTAGTGCGGACTAAAGAAAGATACAAATTTTTAATGCAATTAAGTTTGAAAATTGTTTAGAATTACGTATAACAAATGTTACAAAGGATGATTTAGATATTGCCTAAGCATGTTCTATGAAAGTTAGACTAGCATTAAAGCCACTCCTAGATCTTTGATAGTTTTGATTTGGGATATTACAGAAGAATTGAGTGTATAAGTGCAATTTATTGGGTTACATTTTTTCGTATATAAAACAATTTGACATTTTTCTATATTTAATTGCAGACGATTAGTTTAACATCAGAACTGTATTAAGCTGATGTTATGTTGAAGTTCATAGCAATCACTCAGAGATGTAATTGACGTAAAAAGTTTTAAATCATCAGCAAAAATCAATTTGTTACAAGTTATTATGTTTAGCAAATCATTAATAAAAGGATAAACAATAAGGGCCACAGGTTAGATCTTTGGGGTAACCGAGAAGTAGCATAGATAGGCGGGGATGTGTAATTATTATAAGTAACATACTGGAGCCGATTATTGAGGTAAGACTACATTATTTAAAAATTCGGATAAGCATGATAAATTATACGTAGTTGATCGTTTTTGCATAAATCCATGCTGATAGGGAAAGATATAGTTTTTTTATAACGGAATAAATGCGATTATATAAAATCGACTCGTAAATTTTTGCAAAATTATTTAGAATGATAATAGGTCTATAATTTGTAACATCATTAGAGCTACCACCTTTTAGAACCCGAGAAATATTGGCTATTTTCCACAAATTCGGAAATATGCACGTTTAGATGAAGAGATTAAGTAATGTAGTAAGAAGTTTAACAAGAACGTATCTACAATCTCTAACAAAAAACTCGATATTTGATCAGAACTCGATGTATTGTTGTTTTTTAGTTTTAGTATCGCTTTGACAACTTCCTCTTTATCAATGGAATTCATAAAAACATTAAGCATTAGGCATGTTGTTAAATTTACAAGGATAATTTAAATTAACAGACTCATTAGGTAAGTACACAGTTCTAAAGTTATCCTTAAACATATTTAAAATTAATTGAGGCTCATTTATTTATTTAACGATCTTTACATTAAAGCGTCTTATAAAATGATTAAAAAAGTTTCATGTCTTGAGTTAACAAATTTATCAAAATATATACCTACAATGGAACAGTGATAATACAACAATTTTTAGAAATTTGCAATTTTTAATAATAAACTTAAAAGTAATCGTTTAGCTGGTTACGACGACATTCCATGTTTTCTTATAAAAGAAGTTAGATCTTTAACTATTCTAACAAACAAATTACTACAAAAAGCTTCTTTTCCCGATAAATATTATAAATTATTCTGAATCAAATACAATCTTGAATATTGTTTTACTGTTTTAAGATAGTACGCATACAATAATTTTTTTTCAGTTAATACAATCTTTTATATCATTTATAAATAACAAAAACAATACAAGCCCTATGAGAGAACCCTGGGGAACCCCAGAATTAGATGATTATTTTTTCGTCTACGTCGGCTGAAACCTTTATTACACCCTTAACACATAAATAACTATTAAGCTTGCTTTGTAGAGTTTGTATAACTTTATACAGTTAGACAATTAGTTAATTATTGTGTTGATGCAAATTGCAAATCATTGGTCGCATTCAACAAAACCAAATTGTTCGTTTGAAATTGATATTTTTGAAATTTCATTAAATGGATTATTGAGAATCAAAACTATTTCGTTTTTATATAAATTATATTGCAAAATTGAAAATAACTTATGTGAAACATTTATTTGATTTTGTAAACAATATTATTTGTAAGTTGTATTATATTGTATGTAAATTTCATGTTTGTTTGTATATCCTTAAGGTGGCCGTTGTGAGAGGTGTGAAAAGTGGCATTTGACAATATCAATTAGTCAGATATATAATTTTAATTTAATTAATTAACTATAGAAGCAAATATAATATTTTTAAACTTTTAATGTTTTTGAATTACTTATGAGAAATAATAAGACATTTTTCTTTCTTGTAGTTAGTAAGACATTTTTTAAAAATAACTGAACTTCTACATCTTACATTGTTAAAATTGGAGATAAAAATAATTCTCATGAAACCGCAATTTTTTTATGATAAAATAGAGCTTACGTCTTTTGGGAGTAACTTAGTTTTATAACAGTGGAAGAATTTATTAACTAGGTTAAGTAGTTTTTGAGTTTACTTCTTGTAGTAAAACTCATACACAATCTTTATAATGTTAGTATAGTATAGCATTAGTTTTCATTATATCAAATGTTATTACTAAGAACAAAATTAATGAAATTAAGGTATTTCTAATTACACATAACAATCAAAAATACCATTAAATTGGTGTGCGTATATCTAGTACTATTACTATTAAGCTACTACTACTCTAATATATTGTTCCTATTTTTGTACTATTATACAATAGTACGTTCGTTCTTATTTATACGTAAACTACTACGATTTATGAATTAATTTTCTTGCATGTTAGTTTATATGCAAACGATAAACGAACGGACACTGACCCTGCTAATGACATTCGAAAAAAATCACGCAAGGTATAATTTAAATAGTATTCGGATAGTATTTGGTATTATTTTTAGTTTGATTGAAAATCTGGAAGCATATTTACACACAATAAAGTTTGTTTTTTTTGAACAGAATTGATGCTACACTAATTTTTAAATAAAAATAAATAAAATTAATAAACAGAATAGATTATAAAATTTGCAAAATATTTTATTTTGGTAAATGATCAACAAATGTTTCATTTAAGTTCAGCTGTGTCGTTAATAATCATGGAATTCAATTTTCGAGAAAATGTGTGTTAAAAGAAATACAAAATTGAATTTAAAAAAAACAGACTTTTCCTTTTCTAGGCTTCTCCCTAATACTTACAAGATTCTGAACAATAAAATATATTAGCCGCCCCTACGAAATAATCTGTTTCTACGCTGTATGTTTCATTTATTAGAATGATGCATTGCAGTACTACATTTAGTTATTGACGTATTTAAATGAACAAGTAAAAGGAAATGGATGCGTTTCTGTTGTTTTGGGTATTGTGAACCGGGTAAATCCGGTAACACCAATAACAAATTTAATTTTTCTGTGAAAGTAATTCAAACTATTGTAGGTATATTACAAAAAATGACTGTTGAACATTCTCGTTTAACAATAGAAATGGAGTCATGCGGCGACAGCAATGTAATTATACAAAGATTTAGGTGAGATTGTAAGATATGAATTCGTAGCACCTCTAGATAAATACAGTTATTAGCAACAACGTGGCAAAATGAAACCGATATAATTAATTTCGTAGTAGCAACAAATGCGGTTACTTTCTACTACATAAAGTAGAATACTATTAAACAAAACAGTATACCGTGTGTTCCACGGAAAAGTTGACATCGACGTTTCTTATGTTATAGAAGGATATTCAAAATTAATGAATATCTTTTTTCTGGCACAATTAGAGCACAAATAAAAACAAATTTATGTGGTAATGTAAGTGTTTAAAGCATAATTTTAATTAAAAAAACCGTACAATTTTTTATAATGATTTACGTCAAATTTGAAAATATTAAATTCACTTTGTAAAATTGTTTTATAATGATAATAAAAAAGAATAAAAAAATACTGCATACAAAATCAAACCTTGGTTACAAAACGCAAAACATTACTCGACGACAAATTAACCAATTCGCCCACGAAGGTCGCTTAATAAGTGAAAGTCCATTCGGTTAATAAAGAAAGATTTTCAAAAAATAACTTATTTCACTAATTAATATTCACATACAACTTATAAATTTACTTTGTTCCAATATTTGGTTGGCTGTAAAAACTAATGTGCACAACGGTCAGAATACGATTGTTAGTAGTCTTTAAAAAACTATAAAACAGGTATAGCGTTTAAAGCCACGAATCACGAAATCAAAATTTAACAGCAGCCGATCATCAAATTAATATTTTGCAACTTATGAAAACAGAAGAACAACAGCTAATACAATAAAAATATTCAAGTTGTCAAACGTAAGTCATTTTATTTGACAACTTTCAAAAAAAACCAGCCGTTTTTTAAGTTTTTGGTGTCATCTTGGAGCTTGCACTGCGAGGATTATTATTTGGATATTTTCACGGACGCCACGACCCGCTCTGACCCTGTTTTGGCCCCTTGAAGTCAACGCTCCGGGCAGGATTCGACTTTTTTGGTGCCTTTCTTTCGGACTTTTGAAGTGGGAAATTCTGACTGTTTCCTTGACACTATGCCTCTATCTACTGAAGGAGACCGATCCCAGTGTCCTCACTGTCACCAATTCTACACCAAAAGGGACTAAATACGCACATAGCCCGCATACACAAAAACATTTTTCAGAATACGGATTTAAATTCGACCCAAGAGCAAGATTTAGAAGAAATCCTCATAAAGTATAAAACATCCGTCAGAGTGTTAGGCCGAATCCCCAAAGCAGCTAGGATCTCAGCCTCTGCCAAGCTTACCAACTTAATAGATAACTGTGTTTCACTCAATGATGTCGACTCGTGGAAAACCTTACTTCTATTTCCCTACGCCTCTCTTCAAAACCCGACAAAAACTCTGGCCTAAGTCTGTCGGCAGCAGTCAAACGGAATATTATCAACGCATCTCCTCCTACATTAATCAAGCCAAACCACTGACCGAAATTTAACCTTAACAAGAAAGTCCAAGCTAAGGTGGATGAAGGGGACATCAGAGGAGCTATCACCCTTCTGTCATCAAATGATTCGTTTGCCCCTTCAACGAAGACACCCTGAAGTCCCTAAAGAAGAAACATCCAAGCCCTTCTCGAGATTTAGCCATGCCCACCATGGACAACTCAATGGAATCTTTAGTTACGACCAGTGATCTAGTCTTTGAAGCCATTAAAAGCTTTAACAATGGTTCCGCTGGAGGTCTGGACAGTCTTCGACCTCAACACCTCAAGGACCTTACTGCCACAGGCCTTGGAAACACGGGAGCCAAATTAGTCAGTTCGTTAGCTAGTCAATATTTTGCTATCCGGGGAGGTCAATTCAGTCATTACTCCTATCCTATTTGGAGCATCCCTCTGCGCCCTGAGCAAGAAGGATGGAGGTATTCGACCAATCGCCGTTGGATGTGTATACCGTCGTCTAGCTGCCAAATTAGCCTGCCATTCAGTTAGAGAGGAAGTTGGTTCAATTCTCAGACCGAAACAGCTAGGATTTGGAACTAAAGCGGGTTGTGAAGCAGCCGTTCACTCAACAAGATCATTCATCAACTCTAAAGCTAATTCGGACAAAGTTATTCTTAAAATAGACCAGAAGAACGCTTTTAATTCAATAGAACGAGACAACATGCTCCAACAAGTATTAACAATATGTCCCAAGCTGTTCCAGTTTTTCAATTCATGCTACAGTTCAAGCTCTAATTTGTTCTTTGGCAATAATATTATAATGTCGCAAGTCGGAGCCCAGCAGGGCGATCCAGGAGGTCCCTTACTATACTGCCTCGCCATTAATAATCTTATCCAGGAACTGTCATCAGAATTGAACGTGTGGTACCTCGACGATGGTACTCTAGGAGGATCTCCCGATATGGTACTAAAAGATCTCCAACACATTATCTCGTCGGGAAAACACTTGGGATTAGAAATTAATCCATCAAAATGCGAGTTGTTCTTTTGCTCTGAACCAAATGAAAAGGTTATCCAAGATTTCCAGTCGATTGCTCCCGGCATAAGAATAACCTCAAGCCAACTTACACTTCTGGGAGCCCCTCTCGTTGATTCTGCAACTAGTGACGTCTTTGCGGCTAAACTTGACGAACTCCAACTGCTCTTATCAAGAATTCTGAATCTTAACAAACACACAGCTTACTTTCTCTTGAAATCTTGCACTGGGATTCCTAAGTTAACCTACCTAATCCGCAATACACCCTTACACAATCATCTCGCAATCCTGAAAGAATTTGACAATTTCTTTAAAGAAGCTCTGACTAAAATTACGAATCTGAATTTCGATGCTGCTCACCATGACCTGTCTAGTTTACCAGTGAACTTTGGAGGACTAGGCATTCGTAAACTCGAAGATCTCTACCTGCCCGCCTTTTTATCTTCAATCTCATCCGTCGAGGAACTAATGGTCTCTATTCTCTCCCCCCTCCGAGACTACTGTTTTTCATGGATACCTTGAAGCAAAAGATGCTTGGACCCAGTTAGAACTTCCTCAACCCGCTGACCCCCTTAAACAAAAAAATTGGGACTTACTTAATATCCACCGTCTAATTTCCCTCCTCGAACCTGAATCTACTCAAGAAAAGGCAAGATTTTATGCAGTTATGACCCCAGAAGCTGGAGCCTGGTTACACGCCATCCCTATCAGCACAATTGGAACTTTACTGAGTGACATTGTCTTTCAAATCTCGGTTGCCCTTCGTATGGGAATCAGTTTTTGCCAACCCCACCTATGTAAATGTGGTGATAAAGTCAGTGAATTTGGAATCCACGGTCTCTCATGCCGTTTTAGTGCAGGTCGACATTCTCGCCACCAAGAAATCAACTCTATCGTAGCCAAAGCTTTAAGCTCAGCCCACATACCCTCTCTTCTGGAGCCGGTAGGTCTTAGTCCTGAAGATGGTAAGAGAGCGGATGGTGTGACCTTAATTCCATGGTCCAATGGAAAATGCTTAGCATGGGATTCCACTTGCCCAGATACCCTTGCGCCCTCCAATATCCAGACCTCAGCCAAATCAGTGGGAGCCACAGCAAATGCTGCCGCAGTGATCAAGATAAGGAAATACTCAGATATTGTGGAGAGAGGACTACTTTTCTTGCCCTTTGCTGTGGAGACTTTAGGTTCATTTGGAGATGCGGCTGTTCAGTTTACTAATGATCTTGGTAGACGCTGAAAGGATGCGACTGGGGAACCTAAATCTAAATCCTACCTAATCCAACGCATAAGTCTAGCTATCCAGAGGGGGAACGTAGCTAGTGTACTTGGAACTCTCCCTTACACCTCGTCCTTGGACGAGATATTTCTACTTTAACATTTCATCATTTAAAAGTGTATTTTAAAATTTTTTCTGTTCCTAACCCAAGTGTAGTAGTTTCGTAATTAAATTGAAATTATTAAAAAAAAATAACTTATAAATAATGTAATTTACAACAACTTTCCTATGATAGCATTTGTTCATATATTTAGTATTCTTGTAAATTGTTTAATCAAAGTTAAATTAAAAACAATTTTTTAATTGGAAAATAATGTGTAGTACAATTTTGAACAAAATTCAAATTATTTGTAAATAAACTGTAGGTATAAAGTTTTATCAAAATCAGACTAGCGGTTCTTGAGATAACGTGTTTACATACACCGGCGTTTGGGCAGATAATAAGTTTTGTTTAATTACAATCTACTCGTAGTAATGCGTCGAACAAAGCTAAAAACATGGGATGTTAAAATTTTTGTCGAATTACTCTCACATTATGATGTAAAGATGTGGATTAAAATTTTCTTTTTCTACTCAGCAGTTACTAGAAAAATTAATAGATATAGATTTAAAACCCATTTGGTGTACCTACCCATTTTTTTTAGAACAAGTTGTTTCAAATTTATAATTTTACAATACTTTTTAAACAATATAGGCGTCCGATTTGTGATTATTATTGAGGTATGCATAATCGCTTGACTTTTTTAACAATATTTTAAGAAAATTAATTATTCGATAAGTAAGTGGTGCGACATCTAGTGCCACAACCTCTAATAACCTAGTACGTTCAAAAAGATTAATATTCCTAATCTATTATTATTCAAACTTACTACAAATACGTTACTACTCGAACGTGCTGCGTTAGCACCAAGTAGATTTGCACCATTTACTTGTCGCAGATAATGTACATACACCTTTAGATATTTAGTTAGTAACCACATATTGTTAGTTTGGTAGTTTGTTGTCATCTAAAATACTTTTTTCCTAAGGATCTTTTTGCGTATTTGAAGGTGGGTGTATAGAAAAAAAAACTATAATCGGTACATTAACTACTAAATAATTGTGTGCGAAATGCTACGTTTAAATAAATCGTGCGTAAAAAATAAAACCATGTGTAAAAGTTCAATGTAATTTAAATAAGAGTTTCATTATTGAACAATTTTTGTTGTCAAAGTTGAGTGGCAACTTAGACTTGAAATAAACAAAAGTAAAACCGAATGCGTTTCTCTGTTGTAGTAACTGTTTCTATTTGCAAAAATTAGTTCTGACATCGATAAAATATTGTATGAGACACTTGTGAAGGACTTTTATGCAATCCTTGCAGTTAAAACATTTACATACGCCTCTTGTTTTGAACTCCGTAACTTGTGCATAAAAGCCTTACTTCACACACTTGTATCATAAATAACTATTATCTACGTCTAACCTATAATCAGTACATTAATTACTAAATAATTGTGTGTGAAATGCTAGCTTTAAACAAATCGTACGTAAAAAAATAAAATCGTGTGTAAAAATACAATGTAATTTAAATGGGAGTTCTATTATTAAACGACTTTTGTTGTTGCCTCGCAACATAGACTCAAAAAAAAAAGTGAAACCGAATGCTTTTCTCTGTTGTAGTAATTGTTTCTATTTGCAAAAATTAGTTCTGACGTCGATAAAATATTGTATGAGAGACATGTGTGAAGCCTTACTTTACATATCTTTATCATAAGTAACTATTCCGTCACCTTAATACTAAAGTATAACTTTACGTCCGTATGTCAGTACGTAAAATGCCACTTTTTTAAATGTCGTAACTTTACGTCCGCAAACTCTTCACGACAGTATTTTACTTTTATCGCGTATGTCAAGACAAACAAAATTCACTCGTATGTCTTATAAAAACGTGTATTTTTAGTAAAAGTTTTATTTAGGTTTGTTGTGGTACGTTTTATACGTTTTTATGATGGGCAGTAGTTCCAAAACTAAAATTTGCACTCCTCCATGTGTGCTGGAAGAGGGATCGGTAGTGGCACTTGACTTTCTACCTGAGAAATCTAAAGATAAAAAAACATAAATACTTGATATAATATTTTCTTCTTGTTTCAAATTAGTACTACTTTCTTGACTTGCAGAATATTAATATTGCACGCAAGCTTATAGGAAACTTAAAAATATTGTAACGGCATGTGTGCGTTAAGGTGCAAAGCGCTGTCTAAGCGATAGCTTTAATGCTTGTAACATACGTTGCCGATAAAGCCAAGATAACTTGTACAGAAGTACACACGCAACAAAAGAACACCTGATGCAGCATTTCGCTCTTATTGTGAGCTCATCAGAGATGTACATTTAAGTGCGGTATACAACTATACAAGACGGCGGTTGGTCTTTTAAGCTCTCGTTGAGCAATGAACATAAGTAAAATGTGTGTCTTGCGACATCTGGTGTAAACATTGATACGTATGAATAGTATAAACTAAGAAAAATGCCAACAGTTAACTGTAACCGCATGTGCGTGTTAAAGTGCAAAGCGCTATCTAAGCCAAAATTGCATCAGGTGTTCTTTTGTTGCGTGTGTACTTCTGTACAAGTTATCTTGGCTTTATCGGCAACGTGTGTTACAAGCATTAAAGCTATCACTTAGATAGCGCTTTGCACTTTAACACACACATGTCGTTACAGTTAACTGTTGGCATTTGTCTTAGTTTATACTATTCACGTGTCAATGTTCACACTAGATGTCGCAAGACACACGTTTTACTTAAAAAATATTGTTTATTGTATTGCTCACTAACTGAAATACACCAAAGTTTGTGAGCAATGGTTTCTTGTTTTTTAACTAGAAGTCCAAAAATATCAACAACTCAATAAAAACATTCAAATATTCTTCTATCAAATATGTTTACAAGACTATCTTCTGGAGATGAGGTGATGTTTACAATTGTTTAACCATGGGGAACTTTTCCTGACAGAGTTTCAAAAATGTACAGTGCATATATTAAAGCAAAACTATAATGTAACTCTAAACAGACATCTATCAAGTCGGAAACACTATATTGCAAAATCAAAAATTATTACACTAATAAGTAAGGCCTAATTAGATGTTAATTAAATCATCTATTTTCATATTAAGTACTCAATATTTGCTTGGTAAAACGTCTGGCGGTTTCAGTTAAAAATTGTTAATTAAATAACTTATTATAGAATTAAACGGTCCATATTTTTTTTTTTTTGGTAAAACGTGTAGCGGTTCTAGCTACGGATCAAACTGCAACTGCAACGCTTAGAAACTAAGATTGAACCATTAATTTGTAAAATTGTTTACACAAAATTAAAGTTTATTTAGATGCTAATTAAACGTTGTATTGTCGAATTAACCGCCCGTTGAAATAATGTGTGGCGGTTGAGATCAAGCTGTAACCACGACGCATAAAAACTAGAAACGAATAATTAATTTGGAAAATTTTTCTTGCAGATATTAAGGGGTAATTGAACTAAATATTAAACTTTCGAAGTAAATTGCTTGATCTCAAGCTGTAACCGCCACACATTTTACCAAAAGAAAAACATTAAGCGCTTAATTCAAGAAAGGGTCATTCAATTAGCATTTAATTATCCCTAACTCTTGCATAAATAATTTTCCAAAATAATGTTTTCTTCTTAGATTTACCAAAAAATATGGACTGCTTAATTCGACAATAGAGTATTTGATTAATATCTAATTAACCATTTTAATTATGAAGGTAATAATTTTCAATGTGATGGTTCTAGCTTAATAGAGGATCTCAACAGTCTTCATCAAGCAATATGGCAAATATCATCTAGGAATGCTTTGACTTGGTATTTTTTTTACGAGAATCTTCCTATAACAAAAGAAATAGATAATTTTAGAGTATTTTAGAGTATTTATTCTATAGCCCGGATTTATTGCCTTACGGTTTTACCAAATTTTTGGATCTTTGAAAAAGATATTAGAATTTGCCCGTTTGTAGCAGGAATAATAATAATAATCATAATAATAATAATAATAATAATAATAATAATAATAAAAGGTGGAAGAAGAACAAAGTGGTCATAGTACCAATAATCCTGTCTTCCACAGGTACCATACCACATACACTACACAAAACCTACATATACCAAACATAGAAAAACACACATACAGGGTGTCCCACCGGGAACGCCATCGATAGATTACAGGAAAAATTGTACATGGGAAAAATTTTAAAATTTGGTAGTAAACTAACATTGACGGGCCCAGTTCCGTTAAAATATTTTTAAGATGGTGGCACTTCCGGTTATACCGGAAGTAGGTGTCAACTTACTTATTTTAAATGGAATACTCTATATATTATTCCATTTTTGGATTTTGCACAAAATTCTAAACACATTTTGTGTATAGTGTCCTATACCTAAGTCTAACTGTTTTGGACTTATTTTAAATTTTATGTCAAAAACGACGTTTTCAGGCCTAAACAAAATTATAAAATTTTCCTATACTAATGCCTTTATTATTTTATTGGAATGGGTTTCCTTGTAGCATGGGACCTATTTTAGTAGGCTATGTCGATATTTTAATAATAAATTAATACAGGGTGATCAAAAAAAAGGATTAAAATTAAATTCAAAAACACGTCAAAAGTAATTTTTTTAATGCAAGCACCCTGTTTTTATAATTTTATCTTACTTAGTATCAAAAATAAAGTTGACTTGGTACAAGGTTGTCTATTAAAAAATTCATGGTTATCGAAATATTGGCAATTTAACTTTTTTTTTGTTGCACAAATGCTATTGTATTTCTTTTAATATGAATGGTTATTGCTAGTTGGTCATGATGGCGTTAGAAAACAATCATCTGTCAAGGATATGTCAAACTGTTAAAAATTTTCAATAATCATGCCGGGACGCTTAAATTGTACAAACGAAGATTACATAAATGTATTTTTTATTTATGGACAATGTGATAAAGTTATATCAAGAACATGTGTTACATTTGCAGCAAGATACCCGCAAAAACAGAAATCATCGCCAAAAGCCCTTAAACGAATAATAGAAAACTTCAAAAACTTTGGATCCGTTAAACCAAATGTACAAAGAAATAAACCTGTCGTTAATAATGAAAATGTTGAAATTGCTGTTTTGGGATATTTTGCTGTACATCCAACAATGTCTGTAAGACAAGCTGCATTAGAGTCTGGATTAAGCAAATCGTCAGTTCAAAGAATATTACGCAAACATAAATTTCATCTGTATTCATTTTCCATGGTTCACCATCTAAAAGAGACTGTTTTAAGGAGATTGAACTTCAGCAAATTTATTTTAACCTGGTCGCAAGAAAACGATTTTTTTCTTGATAACATCATTTGGACAGACGAAGTCAAATTTACAAAAAACGGCATTTTTAATCGGCGAAATTCCCATTATTGGAGTGAATCAAATGTCCACGTTATTAGAGAGCGAAATTTTCAAGAATCTTGGCAATTTAATGTTTATGATGCAGTAGAAACCTTTTTTTGAAATCATTGAAAATATTTTATTTCTTAACTTATTAAATAGGTGAAGGCTATCTGAACATCCTGCACAATTATTTAGATAATTTACCTTTGGCTGATTGTAGACATCTATTCTATCAACATGTCGGCGCACCTCCACATAGTAGCCAATTAATCAACAATTTTTTACATGACGCCTTTTATGATCAATGGATGGCAAACAATGGACCCTTCCTTTGGCCACCACGGTCCCCAGATATCTCAGTGCTCGATTTTTTTATTTGGGTACAATTCGAGTTTACAACACCTCGTTAACCACCAAAGTAGACTGCATGCAGCGAGTTAGGACTGAGTTTTAAAATTCAACACGTGAAGCAATAAGGAAGGCGACCCATGAAAATTTGCTACTCAGATGCGAAAAATGTCTAGAAGTTCAAGGACGTCAATTTCAACATTTAATAAAATAATTTTTTTTTAACTTTGGTTTCTAACTAATTCTTCTTTCTTGTAAATCAAATAATAAGGTTATTTATCTGTTCATTTGAATTAACGGGTCCAAAGTGTTTAAAGTTTTCTATTATTCGTTTAAGGGCTTTTGGTGATGGTTTCCGTCTTTGCGGGTATCTTGCTGCAAATGTAACACATGTTCTTGATATAACTTTATCACATTGTCCATAAATAAGAAATAAATTTATGTAATCTTCGTTTGTATAATTTAACCGTCCCGGTATTGAAAATTTTTAACAATTTGACATATTCTTGACAGATGATTGTTTTCTAACCCCATCATGGCCAACTAGCAATAACCATTCATATTAAAAGAAATACAACAGCATTTGTGCAACAACAACAAAAAAAAAGTTAAATTGGCAATATTTCGAAAACTATGAATTTTTTGAATAGACAACCTTGTACAAAGTCAACCTTATTTTTGATGCTAAATAAGATAAAATTATAAAAACAGGGTGCTTGCATTTAAAAAAAATCACTTTTGACGTGTTTTAGAATTTAATTCTAATCATTTTTTTTATCACCCTGTATTAATTTATTATCAAAATATTGACATAGCCCACTTAAATAGGTCCCCTGCTACAAGGAAACCCATTCCAAATAAATAATAAAGGCATTAGTATAGAAAAATTTTATAATTTTGTTTAGGCTTGAAAACGTCATTTTGACATAAAATTTAAAATAAATTCAAAACAGTTAGACTTAGGTATAGGACATTATACACAACATGTGTCTAGAATGTTGTGCAAAATCCAAAAATGGAATAATATATAGAGTATTCCATTTAAAATAAGCAAGTTGACACCTACTTCCGGTATAACAAGAAGTGCCACCATCTTGAAAATATTTTAGCGGTACTGCCCTTGTCGATGTTAGTTTACTACCAAATTTTCAAATTTTTCCCATGTACAGTTTTCCTATAATCTATCGATGGCGTTCCGGGTGGACACCCTGTATACTCTGTTTATTTTTAAATTACTATGGATAGGGAACTCCTTCAAATTGCTGTAGCCACTTGCAAATAAAAGAATTGTCATATACAAAACATTTCAAGCAAAAATAGTATTTATGACTACAGCATTATGATTGAATTTCCTTTACACTCCCTGTTTACCTCTAATGTTATTGTATTCCTAAACCCCCAGAGAATAAAGCAGAAGTTCTACAACATTTTTTTTATATTTTACGATGTAATACGTTTATGGAATCACGTACCTAATTAAAAACGGACACAATTCATACATTCCTTGTACATTTTAAATTTAATGACTCAAAATTGTTACAAATAATAAAATGTATATGTCATTCATGACTTTCATTATTTATTTAATAAACTGCTCAGTTTAATGACATTTTTATATTGCAAAGTGGACGTCACAAAGAAAATAACTCATTAATCTGGTTTGTTATTTTGTCTTAACGTAATTATACAATTAAATAATACATATAACTTACCGTCGACAAACTCATCAATACTGTAAAAAGCGTTGATAGAAAGGAACATTTTAATTTTAGATTTTAAGTTTCAAAATAGTAGGTTTCTTATATAATGTGGTAATGCATTACATAGTATATAAGCTATATTAATAAAACGTTTATTGCAAGCACTATTTTGCACGTTTACATACTAAAACATTTTGAATTAATGGAACACACTATCACTGATTTCATCTAAGTTGTAAAAACGGTACTGAAATAAACGATATATATATATTGTCTCGTATCAAAAAATATTGAGATAATAATTATTAGGTTTTTAATATTTCTACATTTTTTAATCTGTTTGTTTTTACTTCAATCATAACTTTTTGTAAAACTAATAAAGTACATTTAAATCTTTTTTCGCATTTTATAAAAACATTTTTATTGAAAAACAATAATGTTTTTATTTTCTAATTTACAAAATTGTCCATAGTAAACTTGCATTACCTGATAACATGACTTTTTAGTAATTTTGTCGACAGGTTGTAAAAGCAGTTACATAAGTCGATCCTTCGATAATTATAGCCAGCATAAGCGTTAGCAAAAAAAAAATCTCGAATAGCCTGCTGTAAATTTGCAAGAGGTTGTACAATAGCAAACAAACACGGATAATTACTCGACAGCTGTTTCGTTCTTTTGGGACTCTTCAGGAGTGAGAGAACTCGAGTGTAAGTTCACTATTGTACAAATACGTGCTGTCAACTATATTCTTTAGTGGAGGGTACATTCTCTTGCGAATTTACGCTTATGTTGGCTATAGTTATCGAAGGATCGACTTATATAACCTCTTTTACATACCTGTCGACAAAGTTGCTTAATGCAGACTATTGCGTACGTGATCGCTAACACGAGTCGACACTAGATGTCGCAAAACCTACAGTATAAGTTTTAGAACATTCTAATTATACCTTATATTTTATTGTTTAGGATTTTTTTGATAAAAATCGAAGTAAACGTTATTTTTGGAAAATATAATTCTAAATAATAATCATTTATTAACAAGCACAGATTAAAATTTATAATCCTACGTTCTCTGCTTGACGTTTCGCTAACCATGCTGTTAGCTTCTGAAGAAGCAGAGAACGTAGGAAGGAAAGAACGAACACGGCTCAACCCGGAAGATAATAATCTTAATCTCATAATTATTTAATTTCAAGTTGTTATATAATAATAAAATTCATGTTGGTGCTCACATATGCCAAAAAGGTGCTTCCAAACAATCAAGAACAAGACCCTGTATTGTGGGTTAGTGAAGGCAAAATCATTCAAGAATAGAATGATGTAGAAAACAAAGACCAATTATCTCCATAACTTTAACATTTATTACTAAAAGGTAGTATTTAGTTAAGTAGAGATCTTCTTTCAGCTAAACAATTCGCTCAAAAAATATGGTACAAACCAAATACATGAATAGTCATCTGTTATTCTCAAGTTTTCGAGATTTTTGAGTTTTATAGTTACGTTTTATTTTCGACAAATCAGGTTGGTCACGTTCTTAGTAATATGATTTAACCGAGGTACCAACCTTAACAGTTGCGGAAACAAAAGAACTATTGCTTTTAATGTTTAGACAGTAACATGCGACAAACTAGTTTTCATTTATAATATTTAAAAAAATACTAACAATATTAGTTTAATTGTCTTAATATATCTTAATTAAATTAACTCTTCTATTTGAATTTAAGTTAATTTTAGTTGTCCCAAAACTAAATTTAAGGCTTTTTTATCGGTGAGAGTGGTCACGGCTCAGCTTACCTTTAACAAGGCTAAAAAAATTAGAGGCAATTCGATCATTAAAATTGAAACATCTTATTGAAAAATAGATTTGATTATTATGGATAGTACTAGTCTTTAAGAACTTCCTACAGACGCATGAATTTTGACCTATAACTTTTGACCTTAAGGTCATAGGTGAAAATGATGAATACAAAAGATGTTTGTCTTGTCAAGACCAACATATTTGGTAATAAAAACAAAAATTAATTTTGAAGTTTGGGGAGAGTGAGTGTGACCCTCTCCGCAGGGGGTTAAGTTAGAGTTTTCTGATTCTCTACTCCGGTTATTCACATCCTACCTACACAATCGAGAGTTACGTGTTGAGCATAAAAGTGCTGTACCAACTTCATTTATTTCTACTTTAGGAGTTCCACAGGGATCAAACTTAGGACTTCTACTTTTTTTAATCTTCATTAATGATCTTCCAATAGCCTTTAAATGTCACAAATTATTGTTTGCTGACGATTTAAAGATTTTAGCCAGATAAATGACATTAATGACTGCTTGCAACTGCAACGTAATTTAGATGTAATAAGTTCTTGGTGTATTAATAATACGTTACATCTGAATGTAAGTAAATGTTTCGTTCTAACCTACACAAGAATACATAATCCGCGGCTTTATAATTATTCTATAGATAACCTGACTTTAAAGCGTGTGTGCAGTATTAAAGACCATGGGATTAATTTTGACAACAAATTACTATTTATAGATCACCTAAACCATATCTTGTTAAAAGCTAACAGAACCTTTGGCTTTATTCATAGAAATTGCAAAGAGTTTACAAACATTCACTTCATAAAGGTGTTGTTTTATGCGTTTGTTTTGCCGATAATGGAATACGGATCACTAATTTGGTATCTTATTTATAAAACCCATATCAATAGCCTAGAATCATTACAAAAAAGATTCTTAAAATATTTTGTTTATATTTCTTCAGGATCATATCCTAAGCACGATTTTCAATACATTGCGGCTCTCTCTAATTTTAACATGACTTCTTTAAATACTAGAAGAATTTTATTGAGTGTTAGGTTTCTTTTCAACCTAATGCGAAATAAAATTAACTGCTTACAGTTACTTGAGAAAATAAACATTAACGTACTGCAATATAATATTCGAAATTCTTTCTTGTTTTATACAACCCCTTCAAGAACAAACGTTTTAATGAGCAGCCCTATTAACATCATATGTAGTAATTTTACCGTGCTATGTGCCAATTGTGACATTACGACAGATAACTTACCATTGATTTTAAATACTGTAAAAAACCATTGTGAGAATTCATAATTCTATTACAACTTTGTCTTATGTTCTATTTTAATATGTGTATATTATTGTGTTGTATTGTACTTATTTTTCTAGTTTGGGTAGAACCCGTTTGAAATAAATGTCTATTATTATTATTATTATTATTATTATTATTATTATTTGGTAGTTTTTTAATTCAATCCTGACAAAAACTTTAAATGTTTTTTATGCATCTAACGGACAAAATATATGAAAGTAAAATGGAACTTTTAACACGATTTTATACAGGAAGTGTTTCGACGGTAGCTTGTTAGACAAATAATGAGAACAAAAAAACTGATTTAGCTGAACACTTGTAACTTTATACAAATGGACGTGGTCTACTTACTGAAAATATTTTCCGGTTACACCGGAAGTGGAAATCAACTTTGTTATTTAAAATACAATGCCCCAATTTAATTTTATTTTCGGTTTCCGCATAAAATTTTACGTCTTCTACTACCAGGCGTGACGGTATTATTTACGAACAAACAAAAATTCGTAATTAAAAATTTATTTATGAATCAAAATTTCTTTAGAGTATAGGCAACTGTTTTACAGTTATGCGGTGGGGAAGAAACTCTTCCAATTTTGTGTTATGAATTTTTCTAGTGACTTTTATTAACTTGAGATTGCCGGATCGGAAAAATTTCCCCATTTCTTGACCGGTCGGTTAAAAGTGCTACATACCATCATCTAAAATTCAAACAGCTACACATGTATTAATTATTTAGTATACACCTAAGTAAAATCATCCCATATAACAAGGGAATAAGTTTTCACCTCTTGTTCGTGTGTGAGTATATTTTTATCAATTGCAGACACTTTTTTTTCGCTTTCTCCTGTGGGTCTCTCTTAATGGTTGTTATGGGTAATAATCCGAAAATTACTTAACATAACGAATATATTTCGCTGGAAACTAACTACTGTCTGATTTGGATACAAGAGTTGCCTCACCTATCTATTAACGTTCTAACACCGAAAACTTCCTATGTACAAACTAAGTTGATTCTTTTTATGCATGTTGTTTGTTATTTTTGTTGCGTTTATGTACTAGTACTACGGCTATGAATTTAACAACATACCGTTTGCGCTGTGTTAAAGAATCTCTTTAAATTTGAAAGATCTTTCGAAGTATTGCTACATCGTGTTGCGCTTTGAAACTATTTATATAATCGGCCAAGGTCCGGTACCTCACTTAATTTGTTTTTAAGTAAATTAATAACAATAATTGCCACGCAAAATTGGTGGGTCGCTTGCAAGGAACGATCGGTGCTACCACTGTCAAAACTTTATGGTACACTACGACAGCTACCTATTCGGGTGCTCGTGCCTAAATTATTACTTAATCCTTTACTTGCTCTCTGAGTTATTATTATTTTGTAACTGAATATTGTACATTTCTCTAAACCGTTGTATATTTTTTGGTCTATGTATTTCTATGTGAGTTGTGATTAAAGTTTAGTCGTTATAAACAAACCTACGGTTTGTTTCTTGTGTCTACGAGTTTCTAGTGGCTCTAGAAGACCTCTTACGAAATACTAGGTGGGGTCTTATAAATTCTTTGTGCAGTGTAGAAGCCTTCGTTCTAAGGATTCTAAATAAGCCCACTACCACTTCCGACTACTGGAGCTGCCGGCTAGGTTTTCTAACACTGTTATCTCATTGTTTAGTTTGTTTTCAAATAAACCGTAACACAGGTTTGGCGAACCTATCTCTTACCATTATTAAGAAAAAAAAAAAATAATTTTAGGCATAGCAACAAAAATTTGAATCTATTGAAAAATTAATATTCCATAAAACATAAAAGCCATCTTGTACAACGGTTAGACATGGTATTGGACTACGTTTTAATATTAGACGTTTATAAAATTTATTTCTAGGGGAGATCTGGGAGTATCGGTAGTTAAGAAAACTAAAATTGTCATACTCATTTTTTCTTAATTGCCACTATGTTTTTTTTATATTCTTATTCGATGCATAATTTAATTATGTTCCTCTACCTAAACTGAATCAATTTCGTGTTATCTGTTTTTTTTTCTACATTTCTTGGAGATAACACAAAAATCATTCAGTTTAGGTATAGAAAGATGATATATCGGCGGATAAGTAATTAAATTCTGCATCAAATAAGAATACAAAAAATTGACTTGCAATTTGAAAAAATTGACTCTTTGACAACTTTAATTTTCTTAACTACCATTACTCCCGAACCACTCCTAGATATAAATTTTAAAAATGTCTAAAACTGAAAACATAGTTCAATACAATGTCTAACCGTTGTACAAGTCTCGCTTATCTGCCTTTTATGTTTCATGAAATATTAATTTTTTAGAATATTCATAATTTTCAACTGAATCGGTCTTTTGTTCTCGTTATTCGTCTAACATGCTGTCGTCGAAACACACCCTGTATAAATTGCTGTAAATTAACTTATAAACAATAAGAAACTTTAAAGACAAAAACAAACATTTTTTTAGCAGCAAGTTGACATTTCCTCGGCCAAGCAACAACACTTATTTCTTTTAATAAAAAATGACATTTACTAAAAAATATGTAAAAATTTCAAAAAGTTCCATATGACGGCAAAGTTACCCATATTACAAATGAAAACTATAATTAATAAGTTGGGTGCAACGTCTAGTGCCGTCTCCTGCTATCGTAGTACGTCTAAACTACTAGAGTTTGAAACTTTTCCGACAGATGATGCAGCAGTACCAAAGTCGATTTTTCGATCAATAGATGTCAACTAAGCAATGACATAATAAATAATCTCAAATCGCCAACTGTAATTTGCAAGAGACAGTACAATTGCAAATAAACAACGAGAATCACATGACAATGTTTTGCCCTTTTGGAACTATTTAGGATTGTACGTTCACAATTGTACACAATGCCGGTGCTGACTTATTACCCAAAGGCGGGTTATTATCTATCTTCCCAATTTAGGAACCTGGGGGCAGAATTTCTGGTTTTCGATTATTTTTTAGAATTGGCATGATTACTAAATTTCCCTGGAATTTTTCGGTATGCCAGGCAAAACACTATAAATAACCTAACCTTTATCATTTATATTGGACAGAAGAGAATAATATAATGTAACTTTGTAGTGTATATTACTAAGCATTATAGTAATGAGTTCTTATCTTATTATTATTTAAATTAGAAAATAACTAACTTTTGATACTTCAAAGATCTTTCAAAAAGCAATCATTTCATTTGTAATTTTCTATTCGCATTCAGTTTTCACTTTTAGTTACTTATACATATCATTTACGCAACGTTTATGCAACTGGTGTAACAACAAAATACTTTACAAAAATAATCATATTAATAATTAATCATCATTTTAAAATCACATTAAATTAAAAAAACGGGCATTTTAATCTGTAAAAATAATAACGTTTTTCGTATTTTATGATCAAAAAGCAAAATTTGAAATCTGACTGTTCACAAGAAAACGCAGCAGTAATATAAATTATTCGAACCATCTCAATATCATAATAAAGTTTTCAACTTTAATTACTTACTTGAGGTTTGTTTGATATATTTTAATGGTTTATAAACCGGTGGAATATCTTACCTTAATTCAGTTTAAAAATGGCGTCTGCATTAACACGATATTCTTGGGTTTGTTTGTTGAGTATACATCTTTTATTATACGTACGCAAAGGTTTAATTAACGCATATATAGATCAAACCAGATCATGTTGATTTAACGTTAAGTTATTTTACACTAAATTGCTTAGTTAAAATTATTTTATAAGTTTACCGATTTCTGATGACTTATAATGTTTTTGGCAAAGGTACGTGTTTGAAAAATTATTTGAAACAACAGTTCTTCAACACTGCAATTATTTGAAACAGAATACTTTGAAAATGCAATTATCTGACTTAGAAGTATTCGGATTTATAGTGTATAAATATTTATGAAAGTTTTAAAGTAGGTAGGTAGTACATCAGTTCTTTGATTAATCTACTAATAGGTAGATAATCTCTTTTAAGAAACCGTTAACGTTTTCTAGAAGATACGACGTTATAAAAATTTTTGCTATAAAAGTTAAGTTTACTTTTTCTGGTAGTTCTCAATACTTTATCAGTTCTTTTGCAAGCTTTTAACATCTTTAAATAATTTATAAGTATAACTCTAAATACAGTCAAACTTCTACATCACAAACTCTCTAAAAGCATGGAAAAAAGTTGCTACTAGAGAAATCTGGTTATAGAGAACTAACAGTTTTTGGGAAAATTATAGTATATTAAAGAACTAGTTTCAGAAGACGCATTTTATAAGTACGAGTCGCTAAAATGCCTTCTACAACGAATTCTTTATACTATTTTTTTCCTTTTTTGGTTTGAGTTTTTAAATTTAGGAAATTTTGAAGTATAATTGCTAGGGTGGCAATATTTTCATTAAACTTGTTAGTTTAAGTTTAATTAGTACATTTATCATTCGTTTAATTAAAAAATAGGTAGAAATAAAAATAAGTGGATTAACATATCACATTAATTACGATTTAAATTAACGCACTCTGAACGTAACGACAGCTTTGACGTTTAATATCAAATCAGTGTTACCACCGTTCGGAATAAAAATTGTTTTATTTCTATAAAAGAACTCAATCTTCTATACAAGAACTTATTTAGGTGCTTTTATAGCTCTGTAAGCAACCCAAAACAAAAAAATAGTAAATTAAAGTTTTATTAGCTTTGATTTGGCGCACGAGTCCCAAGGTACAAAACGAACCACAAGCAAGTTTTCTAAGGGATGAGTGCGCCAATACCCTTATAAAATTAGTACTTTTATACTATTTTTTCTAATTTGCCATCCCATGTATTCTTATTTTAATTTAAAAAATCGTGTAGAAAATTTTTGTGTTGATTGATATGGTTGGTAACACTCCATGTCAACTTGATTTTTTCAATCGTTTTTACCGCCGTCTGTTCATTGAAATATAATTTTCTAATTTTTTTTATTAACGTAATATAAAATAGAATACATAACAATAAAACAAATAAAAAAAAATAAAAATAGCAATATGAGTGAAGAAGATTTAGTTTGTACTCCGCCTGAGATTCGTGAAATTGCCGAAGTAACCACACAAAATTTGTTACCTGATAAATCGGAAACGGCATACAAAAAACAATTTTCAAAATTTGAAGGGTGGAAAAAAGAAAATAATATTCAAACCTTGTCAGAAAATGTTCTGTTGGCATACTTTGAATCCCAACTTCAACAATATAAACCTTCCATGCTGTGGACTAATTACTCAAAGTTGCGGTCATGTCTTTCAATTCATCTGAATTCAAAATATGCAAAATTGCAAGTATTTCTTAAACGGGCTTTACAAGGCTATACGCCAAAAAATTGAAAATACTAGAAGAGGATGAGAAAAATTTATTTGTGAGGCTGAAAATGTGAAATACCTTGCAATGAAAGTGTGCATAATTTTTGCAGATCTTCTCATAAACTTTATAAAAATGTTTGTAGGTGATTTAATTATTGCGTACAGTGGAGCCTGTAGACGGGGGAAACTTGCCAACATGACACTAGATGATGTCGAGGTCAAATTCGATTTAGTTACGGTTTCAGTGCCTAAATCAAAAAATTATATGCCACGATTCTTTGCAGTTACAGATAAAAATTGGATTGCACTAGTAAAAGAATATTTTAAATTAAGACTACGAAAAGTTACATACCGTCGATTTTTCCTCACTTACAGGAATGGCAAATGTATAAATAGCCCCATTGGGATAAATAAGATACAAATACATTTGCAAAGAAATTGCCAGTTTTCTTTGATTGCCACACCCGGAGCTGTACACTGGCTTTGTTTTAGATGGTCTAGCGCAACCCATTTAGTAAATCGTGGGGCGATTTGCTAACTATTAAGCGACACGGAGGGTGGAAGTCGAGTGTTAAAAAAAAAAGTTACGTTGATATATCTTTAAAAAACTAAATTAATAGGTCACAAATGCTTCGCCCCCATACTGAAGTTCACTCACCTGGAAGCTTGAAAGGGCCAGACCCGAGACCAGACCTACCTCTAGGGCTGAATTACAGAACCAACAAAACAATTACCGTTGACAATACGTTAATGTTAATCGTGTTCGTGCACTATCAGCTCACTTTGCGGTCAGATGTTTCCAACCTGCAACACCCATTACACTTGAGTCGTTGACGTTATTTTGCCGATTGAATTTTTAAAAATTAAATTTCCCTAAATCCATTATAGTACAGTGTGCTATTATGAATAAGACATAATTGACGCCTACTGCAAAACGTTAATTGGCGGATTATTAAAGCAAATTAGAAAAATATTTTAATCTACCGGTTGAAGCAAGCGACTTGATTTATAGGAGTTATAGCTATAATATACAAGAATATTATAGTATAGTTATAATAGTATAAATCCTTATATAAATAATGAAAAAGTATAAACTTTGGCAAGTGTTGTTATATTCTGATATTTTGGATAGATTTAGAGCTGCAATATTGAAGGGTATATACAACAATTATTTTATATAACTAGTTTTTTGTTGTTCAGCCTCTCTCAAGATTAGAAAAACATTTCTGAAAGATGGTTTGATGCTTAGGTAGACCAGAATAAAACAGGTGTTTAATTTTACAATAATCTTTACCGTTAGTACAATCCGAAAATGTGAAATTGTAATTTGAAACTTTATTCCACAAATTCAACGTTTGCTGTTTTGTCCCATAGCTCCGTTATAAAGTAAGTATAATATTTTTCCAATATTGATATCCAAATTTATTTCCAATAAATCTTTAAAGTGGAATCGTGGACTTAGGTTTGCTGCCGCTCCAGGTCTCGATTTATGCGCCGTTTTTTTTTGATAAAATCATTTTTATTATTTTCAATTCAATAAATAAATAATAAACTTTAGACAGGTACATAATTCGCATTTTTTCATACATATCTTCTAAATAAGATGGCACCAATTGTTTTATTAATATCTCTACTAATATCAATTGCACTGAAAAGTTATGAGAAAAAAAGTTGTAGGAAATTTTATTGTCTATAACTTTTGTCTAAACTATTTTTTTCCAAAACGTAATTTTTATGTTTTCTTTGTCTAAAATTTCAAGAAACATACGCGCTAACATCGTTTTGTTCCGAAGTGGTCGATTTGAATTGTTGGCTGTTGCTAAAATTAGTAATTTGATTTTGCAAATTACTTAACGTTTTTTCCACTTTTTTTTAATCAAAATTGTTAAGTAGCAACGTTGTTTATTTTATTTTTTGATCAAAATATTTTATGTCGCCGCACACGTTTTGCACAAAACCCTATATTTCAAAATTTCTTTTTTCTGGTTTTGGTCAGTTTCAGACGTATGTTTTCGATGTTGTACATTAAGGCTGGGACAACTTCAGATTTCTAGTAAGCGGTTCACTATTTTTATTTCTTGTTACATAAATAGCTATTTGTTTTTTTTCTGTTTCTAAAACTGTTTAAAATGCACATCATGTACAAAAAGAATGGACATTAACAATTCAACAATATATTATTTATCTATTAATATTAATCGGCTTCCAAGTCTGGCCTGTTGCGCTCAGAAAAATTCGCACCCGAGTACATTCATTTCACAATTCTCCAAGAGTTTTCAATATTTATCGTTTACATAATGTTAATTTTTCTTATTGCTTTTAAAGTAAAAATTAAAATAAAAAAATAGGGTTATCAGAAAATTATTTTCTATGTCGCGCAGGAGTCGAAATTTGGGCTTATTCGAAAATCCATTTTTTTATTATTTTACGTTTTAATTAAATTAAATACAACGAAGACGAAAATAAAAAAAATAGCTCCTGCACGACATAAATAATGTTAGCTATATGTTTGTGCAAAATCAGAAAAACATTTCTAAAAATAAGCGAGATAAATTTACACAAACTTTATAGCTCCCTGATAGAACAGCCTTAAATATCAATTTTCTGTGTGATATAACTTTGAATCCAGAATTTACATACGGCAAAAAACAATTTTTTCGTGTATACAAAAAATACAAAGAGGTGTTTGCTAAAAAACAAAGCGACGTATCAAAAATTGAATGACGCCAATAAGTAGAGATAAAAAGGGCAATGAAATTAGGCTGTTCTTTTTTTGATGTATAATCCACCAAATACCCAACATTCACTTTTTTACTTAACCTCCATTTTACTAATAGATTTTATTGTACGTTTTTTGCGAATACCTTACAAATTGAGCAACTGGGCTGGTTTGTTTACCGATTTAAATAATAATAAAACCCGCAAACGAGAAGCGATTTGAGATTTTTATTTTTGCCAACACCGAGTTAGCAATAAGAATTGAAGAATCGGTTTATGTAACTGATTAATATCTGTCGACAAAACTGAAACAAAGGGCAGATTACTTTTTTGACGAGCTACGGTAGCACGACGCGGCGCAAGACGTCGTAACATATTATTGCATATGATGTACCCAACTTTGGGTAATAAGCTCACAGCCTCGCATAATGTGCAACAGTAGACTTACACGCGGGTTCTATTACTCATGAAGAATCCCAAAAGAACAAAACAGTGTTTGTTAGTATTTTTGTTTAAAATTAAATTTTTTTTTAAAGAAAATGTTTAATTCTTAGGTTATGGTTAGAATAAATCAGTTTTGTAATTTACTTATTATGTTGATTTTCTTATGTGCATCCTTTCTAGAAGAGCTCTTTTATTATAATTGTTTTGTTTTTCTAATATTGTCGTTGTTTTAAAATCAAAACTTGTTACATTTTGGGCAGCATGGTCAGATAAGAAAGTATTAAACTCTTGTAGAAATGTTAATTTTGTTAGTATTGATTGTTTAGTTTGTCCTATTATTTAGTTTGTCCTATGTATGACTTATTACAATTTTGACAATTAATTTTGTGTACTACATCAGTTTGTTGTAAACTTTTTGTTTTATTTTTTAACTTATTAAAAAATTTTGTTAATTGTTTATGTTTTTGGTATGATTTTTGATGATGTATCTATTTCTGATTTTTTTGATAATTTTGGAATGCAACTAAGAAAAGTTTTTAATTACACCTTTGTATTGTTGTTTACCTTCATCAGTAATTTAAAAAATAAGTATAAATTTTGCTTTGAGTGGGTAAAACATACCGAGATTCAAAGTAGTGGTTCAGCTTTATGATTGCTTAATTATGTCCACAGATACCCTCATATTCTTTTCTTATACAAGGTACTATCTACAAAATTGCAAATCTATTTCTAAAAGTTCAATCCTCCTAAATGTATTGTTTAAATTGCTAATACTTCTTTGGTTGTAGAGCTTGTAGACGGAAACAATTATAATATAAATATGTCTATATTCTTCAAGAAATAATGGTTGCAAGAAAACGCTTTTACAAGAATATTTTTTTACAAAACTTTTTCGATAGTTTAGGAAATTGAGTTGTATTTTGTGCAGTAGTTTAAAGGAGCTTCGAAATTTGTTTCAAATTGGTTTAAATATTTTCACCCGAAGCCATACTTAAAACGAGATTGTCTTTTAGTAAACAGGCACTGCATGTATAACGAAGAAAGAAACAATAATTAGTAAAACATATAAAAAAAATAAATAAGCAACACCATAAGTAATCTGTAATATTTTTGGAAACCGGACAAAATCACTCCGTAAAAATCACTACGGTTAACACCAGTCTATGACATAAACTTTCTTATAAAAAACCAAAACAAAATATAAAACACTTTAATTTAACAACTAGGTACCCATTACATATTAAACATTGAAGTTTATACTATGAGCCACACCTCGTAAAAACAAAATTTTATTAATTTACGATAAACACTCCTTAGTTCTTTAAGATAGATTACAATTTCCCACTAGTTGGTCCTTCTTTGGAGGTGATGCAAAATTGGGTCAATGAAACAGAAACATTGTTTTAATCGACACACCAATATCAATATTTCTGAAAAAGACTGGATGCTAGTCGAAACGTCGATTGAAAAAAGTACAGTGTTTCATTGACCTGATATTACCTCACTTTCAAAGAAGCTCTAACCATATTCTTAATTCTAGTGTTAACATTCCTGTAAACTCTTTTTTGTGCCACCGGATTTCTCCCTTGAATGTATTGCTCCATAACAACTTTATTTAGAACTTGCCCTTTTCTAAAAGAGTGCTGCCCTCCAACCATGTCATTAAATCTTCTACGCCAGCTTTTCACAGAATTATTGGTGTGTAAAGTTTTCTGCGACAGCTTGATTGCATTTCCAAATAGCTTGTGCAATAAAGGTGGCATACGACAATGTCATTCCCTTCTTCCAATACAAGTACACTCATGAAATTTAAAACTTGGACACCACAATTTCTGTAAACAAAAGTTTGCTCAATAATAAATATATATGAACTGAAACTTACTGAAAATAATTATGAGAACAGCACAAACGTTCCGTTTGTTGTTCGGATTGTGGAAATCATAAAAGATCGTTTGTCGTTCTGTTTGACTTTCGGTTCGTCGTTATTTTTGTTGCTCGGTTTGTTGTTCAGGTGTGTACGAAGCTTTACAACTTAAGCAACAATTTTTTGGCGAATAAAGATTAGTTTGTGATGTAATATTAGAAACACAAATTTATATCATATCAAATTTATGACAACTTAAAACCAAGAACGTGTATGTTATTGCTTAAGAAATTATTAAGGAAAAGCGCAATTGCAGTGTAAATATTTATAATTAGATATTTTCGAAAGTTTATAAGTCCTCTATTGTAATCTTAATACTTAAAAGAAAATCCTGTCCATTAGCATTATAAGGAAATGGCTTTCACTTTATGAATAAGTTTCAATAACAATAGAATATCCTTGCTTGTTTAATTTACTTCCTTTGAGTCATATTGCTCTAAGGATTGTTGCATTAGTCATTTTGTAAACATTTCCTAAACAAAATTTTGATTCGATAATTAATCGAGCTATGGTGTTTAATTAGCGATACCTTCAAATATATTCTTTAAAGAAAAAAATTAAGTAAGCAACGTAAATTACCTATTTTCTAAAACAGTCTTAGTGTAATGATTCATTCTACAGTCCTTCCATAAGATAACCCTGCTGAGACTACCTGCTGTTAGAATTGTAAGTGATACCCTTAAGCCCGCTTCACAATGTGCAAACTTTTGTTTACAGAAGTTGTGGTGTCCAAGTTTTAAATTTCATGAGTGTACCTTAAAATAATCACAAATTTTTCTTAGGCTGTCAAAATGATCTTGATAATACTGAGTCTCTAAGAGTTCTTCAAATGTTACAGTAATATCCTAAAGGGTGGAGTATCATTGTCACCTGAAGTGCAATTTTCCATCTTCTGCAAACAGCATAGCGTTTCCGCTACTTTGTATCTTTCGCCAAATACTTTGGAGAAAGGTGAAAGAAATACCCTGTAATTTTTGTAAATTAAATTAGGTGTTGTTTAATTTGATTATGACGTAGTTTATAAAATCTTTAGTTTACTTTCTATTTTGAAATTGTTTATAGAAACCATTTTTTTCTATATTAGTTTTTTGTTAATTATTTTGGGATACATGTTTCGGAGGATAATTTTTTCATTTTCATGTCAATCAAATTTATTAACATGATCAATTAAGCTTGCTTTTGTATACAAGGTCCTGCATTAGTGCGTCGTTCTTTCCTAGCGGCTAGTCCTTTGAAGATAGGTAAACAAAGTTTAAACTAAACCGTTGATTGAAATATTGGTAAAGATAGTCAACCGCTTGTATTTGTTTGTATCACGGATGCAATTCATATATGCATGTTGGGTTGCGTTTTTTGTTTACTTTTTTCACCTGTACTGAAGCGCTAAGTTATAATGTGTACGATTCTTGAAATAGAATAGTTCAATTTATTCCACCGTTGTAAAAATGGCGCAACATACAATCCGTAAAATTTACTTTTGTCAATACAATGTTGCAACGTTTTCAAATATTTAGTAAACGTATTAACTAGTAATTAAAAGTGACGAATTTTTCATTTATGAATAATACCATTGATGATACATATCTTGGATTTTAATGACAATGTTTTTTTAATAATTTACTAAAATACATGCGAAGCGTTATTTGTTAAAACAGTTTGGTTTGGTCGGTGTTAGATAAATAAGAAACAATTATTTTACAAATTATGCTTGCACTTTATTTTTTAACTTGCAAATAATAATGTTGACATTTGTTTGTCATTTAATAACTTCGTTAGGAATAAAGTAGAACATACTGGGAGAAATACCACTAGAGTTCAGAAACGCAAAATTATTGGTTTTTGTATCTACTTGTTTTTACGTGTTCAGTTGAAAAGGATTTTAAATAAAAATTGGTTTTCAAATTTTTCAATTCAAAAGGCAACAAGTTACCGTGTTTTTAGGGAAAGTGGGTTCCACTAGACCTTCAAATTTAAATTCACTTGGTAATAAAACCTATTCCTATTACTTCTAAAAATAAAAGTACTAGATTTTAGCTTGAGGTGTGTTGTCTCCCCGACGCGGTGCGGATAATACGTGTATAATACACTATTCTTTTCTGTGACGAAATAAATGACGATTTAATATTGAAAAATCATATTACAATAGAATTAGAAAATTATTGAGGGAAATTTGGTGTTAAAAATAGTACTCACTTTTTCCCGAGGGAAAAAAATAATTTACGAAAAGTGACACTTTGTTATCTGTTAGTAGAGATAAAAAGTTAGGATTTTACTCTTTGAAACTGTATCAAAATATCATGGTTTTGAATTAAAATAGTTTAATTAAAGTAAAAATAGCTCATTAATTATAAACATTGTTTCAAAAATTACAATTCCAACTGATCTAAAATAATAGTAATAATTTACAAACAATTTACACATAAATAATAACGTACCTAATACAATGCTATCCAAACATTTACACTTATTTATGCAGATAATATTCTTATTTTACGGTGTGGTTTTGTGTAACTGTAATTATAGCTATTAGAAATATGTTTATTAGCCTCCCACTTTAAGGTTCGATATAGTTTTATTTTAACCAACTGATCGATAATTAACAGTTTATGAGTGTCGCATTCTCTGAACCATGAATTCACACTGCTGTTGAGACATTTTTTATACGGAGTTTAATTTTTTCCAATAAACCATAATCTGTTTTAAAAAGATGAAATTCTTCAGTAAAAGTTTCAATAAAAAAAACACAAATTTTGAGAATTCGGGTGATGGTCTGTGTAAGTATTTAATTCCATCAGATTTGCTGTAATCTTTATATAGATTTAATGATTCGTTCACATTGAAAACACTTGAGTCGTTAACTGTTAGCATTTCCTTACACGTATTACAATGTACTTTTTTATATATGTAGTGACTTAAATAACCCGCAACATACGACACTGAACAAGATTCTAAAGAACTATTAATTACGACATTGTCTTCATTGATTTTGTTCTCCAGACAGGTTCTAGACGATCTCTTTGTTTCATTATTTTCTACACTTTCATTTGTCCCAATTTTGTTATCCTCTTCCTCATAGTTAGTGTTAAATTATTCATCTATACCATATAGTATCTCGTCGTTATCTTTTTCACAATTCCCTTGTTATTGGTATTTGCAAGCGAATGTGCATGTTATGTTGTAATGCAAGCCTAAATTTGCGGGCAGACGGTTGGGCATTATAACCTCCTCTAGCACGAATCATTGAAAAGCATTTTCTAGAGGATCTTGATTTATTCGTGACGTTAAAAAGTACAAAGTTCCTTCTCCCTTTAAGTCCTCCCACAGACTTAAAATTGAATTTATAGTCCATTGGAAACCTGCGATACAGTATATATTTTTTCTACACCGTTCTCATAAAACTTGATGGAATTGAAGTATTGTACAGAACGTTTCAACGTTTCGCATGGCATGTCTTTAAAAACTGAAAGACCACGCTTGTAGGGATTCGGATCATTTACTGAAAAACTATTTAAACAGTCAAAAATGTTGTTAATTGTTTTAAAAAAGATGCAGTATCTAACGCCGTATTACTTGTTAATTGACCCGTCATCACAGCACTGCTAATTGCTGCAGATACAGAATTGCTAAATACCTGAGCGGCGTATTTAACACGCATCTTTTTGAAAATTTGATGGGTTAATATGTTTGTCCGTAATTTTTAACATGGATCTTGCTACACTGCTACACTGATCAATATAAAAGTGTTGACAAAATCGGTCCACTGAATTTTTTATTGTTGACGACTATTTCCAGTTTGCTGTTCATGACATTGTTCCTTAAGCTTTTTAGTAAATGAGGAGGATCATACGCTACATATATTTTGTTATTGTCGATTTGAATTGTTGGATTTTCTTTTGTGGCGCCTAGACAAGATAGAGCACTTCTGTTATTAGATCCTTGGTCGCAAACTAACGCTCGAGGTTTCAATCCAATTTGAAACAACTTATGCATCACTTGCTTTATAAGAGTACATAATATTTCGCTTTTAACTGAACCACTACTGAGAAAATAACAAAATGGAATTTTCCAATTATACAATATTCCTCTCAAATAAAACCAATCCATGGTTACTTAAAACGGTTTACGTCCTAATTCCCCTAAATCTTGATATCCTTCGACGTAGTCCCAATATTGGTTATAATTTAAATTTCGTTTTAAAGTAATTTCGTCACACATTACCACGCACTGCTTTTCTTTGTCTGTCATTCCTTCAACTTTTTTAATTTTTGTATAAGAACATTATTTGTCCCCGATCTTAAATTAACAATTTTCAACCACGACTTGATTGTTGAAATTGCTGGCAAAACAAATCCTAAATGGTTCTACATAAATTTGTAAGCGGTAGGCGATTTATAATACAATGATAATGCCAGTTGTTTTCTGAATCTTGATTGTAATATTTTCATTGTAACAAATAAACAGATAATCATTAAGCTTTGCATAGATGCTTCTTTAATGCGTTTATCATATCTTAAAATATAAGTACACCTAAAGTTGATATTGAAACAAATGTATTACGAGGAGTCTTCCGGATTATCGTTTATGAGTCACATTCCTTATCGGCTTAGTCAGAAATTCTACAATTGCATACTTTTAGCAACACCTTTAGTAAATGAGTAGGCTTGTTATAATATTGTTTAGATGCAAACAGTTGAGTACGTTAGATTGTAATATAAGAAAATTCAACATTCGTTCCAACATAAAAAGGGATAGCGTTTCTATGTTAAAAATTTTAATTTCAATGACCAAAATTTAGAAATTTACTTGCGTAAGCCTAATAGATTTTAAAACATTTTCAACGGATAAACGATGTTAATGTAATAAATATATGAGTATGGAATTTTCAAAAGTATTTAAAGAAATTGTTTTTTTGGGAGAACGTTTTTCAACGATTTCTTTACGAAATTAATACTTTTAAATCTGCAGGTTTTTTTCATAATAATAAACTTTATTCACATGTGTATGTATACAATCTTTGTACATATATGTGTTTGTCATGATGGTATAACCATTGTTATAACCTTACGTAAGAAAGATACAAATAAATATTATTACATTGAACAATTAACAGACAATAGAAAAAAATATATAACAAAGGACACACATTTAATTAGTACGTCGACAAAATCAATAAATTCTTGTATATTGTAGAACGCATGTTTTTGTTTGTTTGTCAACATTGACTCAATGCACCAATATTTCAATCAACGGCATGATGCATTGGCAACAATGTCGTGCCTTAGCATAAACTATCAGCAAAATTACAGTTTTCTATTTCACATTTATTGGCAATACTGTTCTGTAAATTCTACAATACAATTGACGTGTTTTCTTAGCACAAAGCTATACTACCGACCTCTGATGTTTAGAACAAATTTCGGGGTCGCATAATCCCGTAAGGTTGACTATCTTTACCAATATTTCAATCAACGACTAAACATACTTGGTTTAAAGAGATCTACTTTGTAAAATTTTCTTTCTCCTTCTACATTGTGTTTTAATTATTTGTTTATTTTGTGTCAGTGTTGCCAACTTATAACTGTTTTTCTGAAAAAAATCAACAAACAGGCTTTACTTTAAAAAATCATAGCAACTTTGTTTTGTAAATTTAATAAACAAATTTTAACAGCGACGTTAGACCAGATGAAGAGCAACATTTTAATAATTAGAAATTTAAATTTTGTATTACAGGGTGTTCACAAAAAACATGTCAATTTTTCAAAATTATAAGGGCAAAAAGTCATTTTTTCAAGTGCAATAGAGCCTATTTGATTTTGCTATAAGATACCATTTTTTTCCTCTTTAATTTTTACTAAAGGTATCCTATAACTAAACCCCATAGTTTTGAAAATATTTAATAGTTCAAAAAAACAATTTTAACTACATTTTTATGCACCCAAGCGAGCAATGGCAATGATCTAGAGTCACTTTAAAGAATAAGTACAACTAGTGTTCCAAATGTCTTTCATTTTTATTAAAACACCAATTGATTCACTGCTGAAAAGACCTTTCCACTCTCTTCAACATTTGAGGTGAAATGCTTGCAAAGGAGTCCTCTATTCTTTGCTGCATATTTCTTTTACATATCTCTACAAAAATGTCTAGTTTTGTCAAATCAAGTGATCTAACCGGTTACCTGGTGGGTCTATCCTGCCAATCCAGTGATTCAAAAGATTTCATCGAGATATGTTCTTGCAAAAAATATGAAGGGGCGATATTGTTTTGGACGTCGGCATGTGTCATCTACTAGTATATATAATACAATAGGTGTCGCAAACTTATTGTAATTAAATTTGTTTTTTTCTTTTAACTATTAAATATCTCAAAAACTACGGATTTTAGGCATAGGACACCTTCAGTAAAAATTAAAGAAAAAAACAATGCTATCTTATAGGAAAATAAAACAAATGTCATTTTATTTTTAAAAAAATGAGGTATGATCTTTTGAGTTTTAAGAAATTTGCGTTTTTTTAGAACACCCCGTAGCACACAATCTAAATTTATAATTATTCAAATATTGACTTTTATCAGGTCTAACGTCGGTGCTAAAATTAGTTTATTAAATTTTCAAATCAAAGTTGCTATGATTTTTTAAGTGAACCCTGTTTACGGAAAACTTTTAGAAAAACAATTATAAATTGATAGCAAATCAAAAAACTTAAATGGCTATGTAGAGGTTGAGAAATTACCCCAGAACACCGTGAAAGGTACAGAGTGTTCTATTAAAAAAAACATATTTTTTGACATCCCGTAAGAATGGGACACCTTATATCGTTAAAAATAATTTTACGAAGTGATCTATTTAAATCAATTATGTTTAGCATAAACTTTTTTTACTTTTCTCCAATGAGCTAGCCGTTAGGAAAGAACGACGTGTTAATGCAGGACTCTGTATACACATCTTATATGAATAAGTGTATGGAAAATTAGTTTAGTGTAATTATTTCCAAAATAGAAGTTTACAGCATTTTCCATTTTAGTAGCAACGGAGATGTCTTTACAATTCTATCTAATTTATTTTTTATAATTGCATTCTACTGCAAAATCATTGATTGCAGCAGGCTCAAAATCTATCATAATGATACCAGGTTGAAGTCCCTGTTTCAAATATTTCAAGGAATTTGTTGCTAGACCGTAGGTGTCCGTACTTTTTGTCTGCCAGTAACACAAACACACAGATGGGATGACATTATTGAATTTAACCCCATCTATGGTGTACAATTGATGAAATAAAGATGCCATCTACATAACAGTGGTTTGATCTAAAGGTACATAGTAGATATCGTATACAATAATATGATTGTCGCTAATCTTTTTTTTTGTACCGGAAATAGATATTCAAGTGTAAAAATGAATTACCTGCTGAGGAAATGTAAATTCTTTTCGGTTGAAAACAGCATTATTCGATTGTCACTAAATCCACTGTAGAATAACAAAAATTGTTCTTCTCTTAAGTTAATGATTATTGTAGTAAAATTGTTAGAAATCGCAAGTTTTTAAAAAAATTTTAGATTTGCAGGATAACCTACATATTGTTCTCGTTATGGTTTTGTAATAAGAAAAATCCTCCCCTTTAAAGAAGCGAGCGCACCACATGGTTTAGAAAAAACGGTACGAACCGGTACCTACGGTATAACCTCATCATAACAGTAAAGTTTGTTAATTTTTTTTCCAACGGTTGACGTTCATTGTTAAACAGCCGGTACTTTCAAAGTTTCTCAAAATTTTGAAAGTTTATTTTTTCTAATGCTCTTAGACGTTTATTTTATTTTACAAACAGTAGTTTAATGTAGTACACACTTTCTATACGTTGTTACACGTTTATTAGTATTGGGGCGCTGTGGAGTTTCATGCGATATGCCTGTTTAATATACAGGGTGTCCCACCACTAACGGCACGGAGTTTTACGTCCACGTCTTTCTTTATTTCAAGTTTATTCAAATGGAATATCAGGTAGGTTAATAAGGGCTACAAACTGAAATTATTTACAAATGTTTCAAAAACTAGTGACGAACCAAAATTATGTTTTTCTTATGAAACATCCTGTATTTGACGACGATTTTGAATTCTACAAAAAAAAATAGGCAGGTTGTGTTACAAAATTCAAGTCATTATGAATACATTCAAAGTAGATTGTCTTGCTTATCTCAAATTGAACACTCTGTATTTTGTTGGCTCATCTTATAGAGAAAATAATCCTCTTTCACATTGTATTAGAATTCTCTTATCCAAATACATTAGTTTTTGCACTAATTACATTTTTATGATTATAAACGATGTGTTTACATTAAAACGAAATTTTATAAAACAATCTAGTGTGTATGATTTGTTACAAGTCTGCTCATAGATAAACTAATGTTACATTAATTTTAATCATAGCATTATGTTGATTGTTCTTTCTTAGACCGGTACATAGTGTTGATATCCCTATTCAAAAAATGAAACAGTACTCACTCTAAGAAAAGTTAGACATGATACTATGCATTGCAGAATGTCTGGAAAATTGCCTTTTACCATTAAGAGTATATGCTCAAAGATATCCTAATTGAGAAAATCCAAAAAAGTAGGTATTCAAAAGATTGTTACAAAGATTTTGTGGTACTGGTGGTGTTGTATAAAACTCTATGTTCGAAAGAAGATGTGGTTCCAAATAAATGGCGCACCTGCTCATTTTTCAATTGACGTAAGAAACTATCTTGACTGACATTTCAAAAATAAATGGTTAGGCAGAGGAGTAAACACAACTAGTCTGCTACATCTACAGATTTGACCCTATTAATTTTTTGAATGGGGTTACATTAAAAATATTAAGTGAAATGCATGTCTTGCGAGATCTTGTGTATAAAGAACGTTATCGCTTAGATAACGATTTTCATTTAAACATTCCAATCGTCGTTACAGTTATCTGTTGGCATTACTTACGATTATTAAAAATATTGTATACAATACACCACCTACTATTGAATTTAAAATTGAATTGCTCTTTGATTGAACAAGATGGGAAACATAGAGTGTATCTTTTATAATTTTATTTCTAGTCTGTTTATTTATCTATTTTTTTTTTAATAATTTGTTGTTTAGTGCGTTTGATATTTTGTTAATTTAATGTTTGCTTTTGTTAATTACATTCAAATTTGTTGATCACATTTATTTATTCTCATTTTACTTCAAGTTCTTGAACCTATCAAAATATGACATAAACATCGTTTATAATCATAAAAAACAACTGCATTTGGGTATAGGGATCCTAGTACCATATGAAAGAGAATTATTATCTCTATGAGATGATTCAACAAAATACAGAGTGTTCGTTTTGAGATAAGCAAGCTAATCTACTTTAAATGTATTGATAATGGCACTTAAGTTTTGAATACCCTGTGAAGTATTTTGAAATTTTTACTCCAGTGGTTTATAAAGTGATGAGTTATTAGTTAAAAACTAGTGAGTTTTTTCTTCGATTTCATCTTGCCTCAAAGAATATATTTTTTTAAAAGACCGCACATTTATCGAATAATCACAATATCTGAAAAACCGTAATAGCTAGGTAGAGAGATCCTTGAAAAAGGTGGCCTTTATTTTTTTCGTAGAATTCAAAATCGTCGTGAAATACAGGGTGTTCCATAAAAAAACATAACTATAATGCGTTACTCGTTTATGAACTACCTTGTATATTTGAAAATATTTTTAGTTTGTAGCCCTTATTAACCTACATAATATTCCGTTTAAATAAATTTAAAATAAAGAAGATGATAAACACTGCCCCCCACCCCCCCTCCTCTTTCCTTTCCAACAGAATTAATTAATGTGTTGGCTATAATTATTACACGGAAGAAAAATAATGACCTGGTATGAGTATGACAACTTGCCCACTATAAAAATTAATTTTGATTTTTCAGAAATTTGAATGCAAATTCTACAGTGTAAGTGTAAAGTATGTGGAATAAAATTCATTTAATTTTTATCCTTATTTTTATGCAATTTTCCTCGGACAGATTAATTTTATATTTTAAATTCCCTTCTTTTGGTATAAATCAACCCTTTGTATCTCCACAGTGGCGCCGCAACAGGAGGCAACTTGAAAATTTTAAATGGCAATGGGGGTCAAAAGTTACATTTTTAAAACGACTATTTTATCTTCTATATAACAATGTAAGTATCTTTCAACATTGGTCGATTAAAACAGGAAATTAATAAATTACTTTGAATATTCTTCAACATTAATATTAATGTCTGCTTGTATTTTCTATTAATAATAATTGAAACAAGCAATAGTTTCCTGAAAATATCACCCAAATCTTTCTTTAGGTATAAATTATACATTTGTAACTCAACCAGTGGCGGCGTATAGTGGCGCAATTTGAAAAATTTGAAAAACAATTAGGATAAAAGGTTGTTCTAATCCCCAATTTTAAAACAATTACATTGCTAAATAGTAGATAAAAAGATCTTTCCGAAAACGTAACTTTTGACTACTACTACCATTTCAAATTTTCAAATTGCCCTTCGTTACAAAGCCACTGGCTGTGATAGAAATGTATCATTTATGCGAATAGGTGGAGATTTGTGTAATGTTTTCAGGGAACTGTTGTTTGCATCGATTTATTAATAGAAAATGCAACCAGAAATTATTAGTGTAGAAAAAAATATTAAAAGGTTACTTTTTTCCTGTTCTAATCAACCGATGTTGAAGGTACTTACATTGCTGCATAGAGAATGAAATGGTTTTTCCGAAAATGTGACTTTTGACCTATTTTGCCATTTAAAATTTTTAAGTATGTCTGCCTGAGAAAAATTGCTTAAAAAATAAGAATAAAAATTTAATGAATTTTATTCCATATTTTATACTCACACTGTATATTGAATAAATGTATCAATCAAGTTAACAACGGAGCATCGGAACAATATGTAGAAGGTAGAATAACTAACTTTTCGGGAGAAAATGAATAATACAAATGTTTCATAATGCAATAAATGACAAGGAACAATGGTTATGAAGTGGGCTTAAGACTGAATCGGGCATTAGCAAAATTAATAAAAAATAATAATAGTAAAACATAATATTATTAAAACAGTTTTATTTCAACATTTAAATTTCATTCAATAAGTTCTCTTAAGTGATTTATAAAAAGATGATTAAAATATAATTTTTTTTTCAATTAAAAAGCTCAAGAAATATAATATTTTTAATTTTAAAGCGATTGAGTTGAAGTAACGCCCTCCCTTTTATACTAATCAACCACTATTGCACAGGAAACACTTTATAGATTGGCGAACCTCGCTGCACAATCGATATTTCGTGATCCTTTGAATCATATTCTACCAGTCTGTTACACTTGCTATAAATAAACTAGGTGTTTCCACAACAGCTTGACAACGTTTTTTTTTCTTGATTTAGGCAAACTGCTTTAACACTCCCCATTTCTAAATTATATATTTTTTTAAATTTTACAATTAAGATTTGTTTAATTGTAATTAGTGTTAATTGAAATGCCAAAGAAATTGATTGTACTTGAAATTATTTTCAGTATTTGACTTTTAAAAGAAAACGTATTCATTGTAGGGTTGGCTTTCTTAATCTCACTTTATTTTAACGAGGAATAGCTTTTAATATTTTCGTATTGACGGTTTTAATTAACTTACATTAGCATTAAATAAGAAAATCAAAACTATGCATATTGCACAATAAGTTTTAATTGTTCTTATTAGTTGAGCTTGGGAATAATTAGGTGATTATTTAATTAGAAATTTTATGATTAAGATTTAGATTTAATTACATAAAACCGCACTATAAACAGCTTTGTAAGTGTTTATGAGATGACAGATAGAGTTCTGCATTAAAAAGCCGACATTTAAAATCAATAACATGATTCTCAACCTGTCCAACGAACACCTTAGATGTGATGTTAGAGAGCAATTTAGTACAATATTTCTTCTAGTAACATTTATTTTTTTTTTCTTTAAGTTTCGGTTTAAGGTTAAAATTGATCCGACAAAGATGCAATACCACATATGTAGAGATATAACAAACATAAGTAAAAAAACAAATATAATAATAATAATTTAATAATTGATATTTGAAAAAAATGGTTTAGGTATTTTGCTACATCAATTATTTAATACAATTTAGCAATCTTACTCTATTTCATCAATATAAAATGTAATTCTTAAATAATGTTTCTGTGTTTTCCTCTGAACACTAACATTCAACCCATGTTTTACTTTTTGAGATAAATGCTTCCAAAAATTTTAATTTGTTTGTTAATTTAAAAGTCATTACTCTACTCGATAGTCAAAATTTAATTGTTACCAAAACACGAATTTTGTTATATAATAATAATAATATTTATTGTGTTAATACAATGAAATTGTTTGCATCAAGTCAAATAAAATAATTAATATACATGCAGTGTAAAAATAAAATCATTTTCTTAAAAACATAATAACATGCAGCTACAGTATACACTAACATTCAGTGGTCGCTTGATGACAAAATTCTCCTCGTGCATGACAGACAGTTGGTAGGACTTCCTACTTTTTCGGTAGTGGCGTAGCCATCGCCATTCAAAATTTGTAAAATATTGCTAGAAATATTTTCACTTTTGTCTCACAATAAAAATTCTTAGTTGCACTTATTTTAATTACAAATATAATATTTATAGGAAAGAGTCCAACTTCATTAAAACTAAATTGTTCTCGACGTGCGTAAAAAGTAGCAGTAGTAGTAAAACAAGGACGCTGTTTAAATTGAAAACTTAAATATAATAGTAGTTTCGGCTTTTAAGTTTTAACATCTACCGTTAAAGAATAAATTTTACTACACAAACACCAAATATGAGTAAACGTGGTAGGTATTCCTTTATTTGTGCCGTAAAATATTCCAGAACTAATGCTCAAACTGTTGGTGCTAGCTTGTTTAAATTTCTAAAGGATACTCAAAGGTAAATTAATAATGCACTACTTAAAATAAGCTATTTCTAATTTATTTTAAATAGATGTGAAGAATAGTCTTAATTGCGAGTATTTACTCATTACTGTTTAATGTTTATACAGGGTGGTCCAAATTGATTGTAGAAATCTTAAAAGGTGAAAAGTACACTCATGAAATTTAAAACTTGGATACCACAATTTCTGTAAACAAAAGTTTGCACATTGTGAAGCGGTATACGATACGAGAAAATAACTTGGAGCTGTTACCCTGGCCAGCAAAAGCCCAGATTTTAACATTATCGAAAATGTTTGGGCTCGAATACTTGCTGTTATCCGAAGACAACAAGGGCCAAATTTTATACCAGTAAACCGTAATGCACTAATTGCAGCCATTGATACCGCATGGGAAACGATTAATATTAATTATATTGATACCTTGATAGCGTCAATGAGCAGACGCCTCCAAGAATGTATCAATAATAATGGAGGTCACACCCATTATTGATTTCTTATATTTATTTATATAGTAATACCTTTATTTAAAAAAAAGTTTTCATTTAATTTTAAACTATAACTTGGTATCTTAATTATAATTATGTAATAAATTCTTGTCAAAAAACTAAATATATACGTTGACAATAAGAATTGCCTTAGTTTTTATTTTCACTTTTTATATTAACTACAGAAAAAATGAAACGTCATAAAATATACATTTTGTAAGGACTAAATATTATGAATAGAGAGTTTAATGATTTTTTTAATAACTTACAATAATTAGTAGGTTAGATTTATTTAAAAATAAGTAATAATCAGTCAACCCAAATAACCATGTTTAGTTTTTGATTTAATTTAAAAGTTATTGCTTGTAGACGTTTTTAAATCAAAATTATTTCTAATTTTATTTTGTAAACATTTCCTAAACAAAATTTTGATTCGATAATTAATCGAGCTATGGTGTTTAATTAGCGATACCTTCAAATATATTCTTTAAAGAAAAAATTAAGTAAGCAACGTAAATTACCTATTTTCTAAAACGTGCTTAGTGTAATGATTCATTCTACAGTCCTTCTATAAGATAACCCCTGCTGAGACTACCTGCTGTTAGAATTGTAAATGATACCCTTAAGCCCGCTTCACAATGTGCAAACTTTTGTTTACAGAAATTGTGGTGTCCAAGTTTTAAATTTCATGAGTTGAAATGAAAAAAGACAGAATCAAATAAATTTTAAATTGAATTATTACAACACTTGTTCAAAGTGAATGCCATTGGCATCAATGCATTTTTTACATCTCTCCGTTAGGGGGCACTTTTAGTTCATTGTTTATATGACACTTCGGCTTTTATTTTTGATGTCCTTTCCATCTTTTAAGTTTCCTACAATTATTTTGGACCACCCTGTATACGTCAATGTATCGGGTGTGTCATTTGCACTTTAAGAAACAATAATAATAATAATAATATATTTCTCCATTCTAATCAAATACAAAAATTATATAATAATGTCTTAGGAAATAGAGCTAACCAAATTCAGTAGTGAGGTTAGCTGGAAAACAAAAGTTAAACAATACAAAATATACACAGGTTCAGTCCTTATTTATTTTTGATTCCTTTATCAGTGTCAGTCTATCATGCCACTATCCGTGGTGGTAAATTTTGACCTCAAATGAAACAAAAGAACATGATATTTTCGCTTACCATAAAATGTAATAATAAAAATTAATATTACTCTAGAATACATTATAATTATAGTATATATATATATATATATATATATATAACAGGGTGTTTCCTAAGTAATCTAAAATATTATATGGGGCGTTTTGTTACTCAATTTTAAGACGAAAAGTTCATATAAACATGTGTGATAAGTCTTGTCGTTAATTAGTAACAGGGTGTTAAATTGTTTATAATGAATCAGCTCTGATTGTATTTGAAATTAATTTTTCCTGGTGACGCTACTGGTTTTCGAAAAACATGCTTATTCAAGTGGCCTTTGGAATAACGTTGACAACTGTGTCAAACCTAAAAACTAACGCAAACAACCAACAATAAATTGTTAATAATTACGATCTTTTGTGTTAAGTTAACAACGATGCATGTGTTTACTAATGCCGAAATGGCTAATATGCACTTTTTGTATGGATTGAAGCGAAATGGTAATGCCTTAGAGGCTAGACGTATGAACACATGCTCTGAAATATACTATTTTTCCTTTATGTTTAACTTATGTTGTTGCTTTTAATAAAATAATAAAACACGCTGTATCTCATTAACGACAAGACTTATCACACATGTTTATATGAACTTTTCGTCTTAAAATTGAGTGACGAAGCGCCCCATATAATATTTTAGATTACTTAGGAAACACCCTGTATATATATATATATATATATCAAATAGAATCAGAAATGTCAATCAGAAACAACCTACGGAAACAACCAACTTAATTTAATACATCTTCATCCAAATTATAAAACGAGAATACCAATTTATTATATTTTATATACAGGGTGTCTTAGATAAGGGTGGCAATATTTCAAGGGTACATAGAGAAACTCCAGATTAGAGATTTGAGATAATAAATCTATGTCCGGAAATGCGTTGCTTCCGATATACAGGGCCTTGAAAAAATTCAAAAATTAATATGGTAGTCAAGTGTTTTTGAAGTTCAGGTGAAGACAACGATACTCAAACCTCTTGCCAGTTGCGGTATTAATTTTGTTTTCGTTGTCGCCATGACAATATTCATTGTTCACTACGTTTTATTGTGACCTGAAGTTTTTCGATAATGAGCTCTTTGAAAGACATCGAAATGGATTTTATTTTTTCGCGGAAACGACGCGTCGGAGAAGAAAAAACAAGAGAGCGTTTCTTTTCCAAATTGATTGGGAATGTGAAAAATGATTCCAATATTTGGAAAAACCAGTGGCGTGCTACATTTTCTCTTAAAACTAAGTGAGAAAACCGAAAGTCCGGTCCTGGAAATTTTTAGAAGAGTCGGATTGGCACATAAATATGACCAATACTTTGCTTGACATACTCTGGAAATTTTAAAAAATCGATCAACGCGTTTTCAAAATACAGACAAAACATATTAATTTTTGCATTTTTTCAAGGCCCTGTATATCGGAAGCAACGCATTTCCGGACATAGATTTATTATCTCAAATCTCTAATCTGGAGTTTCTCTATGTACCCTTGAAATATTGCCACCCTTATCTGAGACACCCTGTATATAAATTTACTATTACTTTATTGTTTACCCAATTAGTTGCACAAAAGAAAACTTAACTCAGGATTCTCTATATAACCATGATTTCAGTTTGACGCAAAATTCTTTAATTGTATTGACTTGTTTTATCTGGAAGCGGTATATTATTGAATAACTTTGGTCCTACATAATGGAATGACTGTCTAAAAATTTCTTTATTTACTTTCGGTAATCTAAATATTTTACGTGCCATGTGTCTGCTGCTATACATTAATTCAGACGTATTCCTATTTCCGCTTCTTAGATAGAATGTTCGCAAAACTTTAAAAACATAGAGATGTTTGATTGGTAGGATTTTCAAATGATAGAATAGCGGAAAACTACTTTTCTCTTTACTACCCTTTACTAATGTTGAAATAATCAAGTGTTGTTATGTTTTAACAAAGATAATGAAATATCTCAAAACTGGTTGGATTTAGGTATAGGGAATACTAATACCAAACGAATTGGCTTAAAAAATACAGCGAAAAATGTAATAAAATACAGGGTGTTCTATTTAAAGTAAGCAACTTATAAATGATTTAAATTGGCCACGGTGGCAGCTAAGTTTTAAACACTCTGTATGAAATATCAATAAGTTGGACAGATGGAGTTAACGGGCAAGCGCTTGTTGTTTATTAGTTACAATTTCACGTCACTAACTTCGTTATTAATGGAGATATCGGTATTCAATGTAGACAAGGATTTTTTCAAAATTTTAAAAAATCGAAATATCTCGAAAATACTTCATTTTTGGTATAGGATATTGTTCACAAATTTAATCTAAAATTTCATGTAGAATCCGAAAATAAAATAAAAAATACTAGGTTCTATTTAAAATAACAAAGTTGACGTCTACTTCCGGTATAACCGGAAGTGCCACAACTAAGGACAATATTATATTTGAACTCGGCGTCATCAAAACCTATAGCTTCGTAATTTCAGATTTTTAACATAACTCTATCCGCCATTACTTTTAATCAAAACTCTTCGCGCCACACCCTGTATAAGTGGTTCAGTGAAGTGAAACGACATGTGTCCAAAATTGATGTATTTGGTTTTATTTACGTTAATCTGCATTTGGTTGTTGATCGAGCACCACCTGCTAAGGTTATCAAGTTGCTACTTATGTGTTTATATAAGAATGTGTTTATCTTTTTGCGAATAAAATAGTGCAATGTCGTCTGCAAAAGCACTAATTTCGCCACAAAACGTTTGGTTAAGTAAAATCATTTATAAAAGAATAAATAACGTTGCCGAAATAACTGATCCTTGTGGGACGCCTGAAACAACCGGCAGTGGTGAACTTAACTGATTTTCCACTCGTACTTGTTGGTATCTATTTGTTAAAAGGCTTTTGAACCAACAAGTATACATTGAAATTTTTAAACGTATACATGAATGTAATGTATGCTTTTAAAAAAATACGTCAATACGTAGCACGGCCTACCAGATTTTGTCGAAATCAGACATAAGAACAATTCAAACAGTAAAGTATTTTTTAAGTAAGATTAAAATTATGCTTACATTTTATACATGCAATCAAAAATTGTACGTAATAAATAATTAAAGTAGTACTTTTAACAAGTTTGTGTCAGTAAATATCCTTTAAAACTAAAAGTTAAACTGTTTTAAATGTATTAAACACTTGCAATAGTCATTAGCAAAACTAAATTAAAACAAAATTTGAAGCTACTTTAAATAACTAAAACAGAAAAACAAGGAAATGACTTTATCAAACTTTAAACTATAACAAATTTTCAAAGTGCCCGCCTTCTACTTTCATACAATAATGAATTCTGTTTCGAAAACTAAAACTTGCGTTCCTGAAATGCCGGGTCAATTTTATTCGATCTTCTAATGTAATGTATACTTGTAAAAAAATTCACTGTATACGAAAACAGCTAAAGGCAGAAGCTGCAACGACACAGCTTACCAACCCTTTACTGATTACCAAGTTGGTTTTGGGTATACCTTGCAAACATTTGATTCAAACATTTACCATACTAATAGATCATCTAGCTCCATCGCAGAAAACGGTGATGAGCTACTGTCACTCAAGCAATCGTTTGAATCTCAGCCAGGACCCTCTCGTAAGTTGTTTTGTAGTATACGTTGTGGTAGTAAATACTGAATTTTATTAGACCTATCATATCAGACATTAGTACATATGGATGTTAAAACAGAACAACCGACTGAGTCACTTTCCCAAGTATATTTAGATAATTGTATTCAAACTCCAAAAAATTAAGTAGCCGCCCACCCCGAAAGTGCAAATTAAGAACCCAAGTACATTCTTTGAAAGCAAGAATGCAAGAGATAAAGAAAAAAATGGTTTAGAGAAAACTAAGAACTGCTTTGTAGACACTGCCTTCATAGAGGATTTCATGGAATTATGTGACAAGTTTTTCACACCAGAGTGTTCCAAATTTGTTAAAGTTCAAGCTGAGTTGCATAATAAATCCTTTCATCAAAGGATATATATATACGAAAGAATTTTTACAGACCTGTCTTAGAATTTATTTCATAGGACCAAAAGCCTATAGAGAATTAAGCAAAATGTTTGTGTTATCCATAAAAAACCTTAAATAGATTAACGAAAAATATACATTTTAAACCAGGGTTTTAATGAAGAAATGTTTCATGTGGTTCAAGAGAAAAAGTATTTGATTTTACAGAGCTTGAAGAAAATCGTTGTCTGTGTTTAAATCAAATGGCAATCAAGTCGCATTTGTTTTATAATATTGGAAAGACAAAGTTGTCAGCTTTCAGGATCTTGAGAGAAGAAAAGTGTTTGCACCTTCTCGGAATGTTTTGGTGATTATGGTGAAAGGGATATCCACCAACTGGAAGCAGACATTATCATATTTTTGACCTTACACTTGCACACCTGCGATGTTACAGAATATTATTAAAACAAGTATTATTAAAAACATAGCATCTTGCTGCAGTACGGTAGTGATTGTTAATGATATGAGTGCAGTAACATAAGTGTGTCTAATCTCTTGAAAGTGACAGAAGATAATCCGATTTTAATGTTAATGATGAGGAAATTGTTTACATAAGTGTTGGCATTGCTTAGTTTGAAATTGTTTACCTTTTGATGTTCCACATCTGATAAAGGCTGTGCGCAATAATTAAAATAATTTAAAAACAACATACGATGGAAAAAGAACATCATGGAATTTTATTACAACATTTTATAATAGCGACGTAGAATGTTTAAGAAGATTAGCACTAATACTCACAAACTCTTATATTCATCCATTAAAAAAAAAAAAATGAGAGTTTCTCTTGCAACTCAAGTTTTAAGTGCAACGGTAGCAGCACAAATGACGGGATATGTACATTTTGGGGCAACTTGATGAAGAAGCAACCGCAACAATTGAAGTTATCGAATTATTTGACAAACTTTTTTGATATTTTAAATTCTTCACGAACAAACAATACAAAAAAAATATAATCGTGCTTAAGGAGTTGGAATATCAGAAAAATTTCCTAAGCAAATGTTTACAATTTCTACAACATTGACTTCTAAATATATAATACACCAAAGAAATTACAAGTCAGTTTAAATTCATTTGTTGTTTTGTAATTACAATAAAATGTGTGTTTTTTTTATAGAATAAACTAAAGTCTAAAGGGCTTGAGTATTTATTTACAAGGCGTTTGTGTGAGGATGCACTTAAATTTTATTGGATCAATCAGACAACAAGGTGAGAATTGTGTCAATCCAACACCACTTCAAATTCCAAAGAGTTTTAAAAAGTTATTTTCTTTAAACTTCTTTCAATCTCCACATTAAAACTGTTTATCAGATTTCGGTGAAATCTTAAAATTAAAATGTAGCACTAATTTCAAGATCTGTGGATAAAAATGCACCTATAGAAACACAAAATTTCATAATTAGTTTAAAATACTGTAATTACCGTTACTATAACATCGAAAAAACTAGAATCAGGGTACACTTGTGGTTACCTAATCTGAAAATATTTACATAAGTGGTAAACTAGTTGGGAGTACGAGGATGTATTGATATCTAGTTAGCCTAGACCAGTTCCTTGCATAAACAAAATATTGCGTTACCATAGCAACGAACAATAACTTATTAGAAGTGTCAGTGTAAAGTTTGACGTCAAAAAAGTAAACCAGAGTCACGCAATAAATTAAATGAAAAAAGATGTCCACCGAAATTGTGAAAATCGAAAAATTGGAGTATCGAGCCATCATCAAGTACCTGTATTTAAAAGGGTTAAGAGGTAAGCAGATTTACGAAGATATGCTTAATACCCTTGGTGATCAATGTCCTTCGTATGCGACCGTCAAAAATTGGAATGCAAGCTTCAAAAGAGGTAAATTTTCCATTGAAGATGATGACCGATCAGGAAGGCCAGTTTCTGTGTCAGTCCCCGAAAATATCGATGCAGTTCATGACATGATTTTATCAGACCGTCGAATTGGGCTAAAACGGATATCTGAAGCACTGAATATTTCATACGAACGCGTTCATCATATGGTTCACGTCAATTTGGACATGAGAAAAATTGCTGCAAAATGGATCCCCAAATGTTTGAATGTTGACCAAAAGCGTGCAAGGGTAGAAGCATCGCGTTCGATCTGTGCTCGATTTGAAAACGATGTAGACTTCTTAAACCGAATTGTTACTATGGATGAGACTTGGGTACATTTCTACGATCCAGAAACAAAGCAACAATCGATGGAATGGCGACACTCTGGTTCTCCAAGACCTAAGAGTTTCGTGTCCAAAAATCTGCTGGAAAAGTTCTTGCTTCAGTTTTTTGGGATTGCCATGGAGTAATCATGATTGATTTTTTGGATAAGGGTAGAACAATAACTGGAGATTACTATTCGACATTACTGACCACTCTACGGGAAAATATTAAAAAGAAAAGACGCGGAAAGCTATCCAAAGGTGTTTTGTTTTTGCAGGACAACGCCCCTGCACACAAATCTCATGTTGCCATGCAAAAATTCGTGATTTAGGGTTTGAATTACTAGAACACCCCCTTATTCACCCGATTTGGCTCCGTCCGACTATCACCTCTTTCCTCAACTGAAAAAAGTTTAAAAGGTCGTACATTTTCTTCCAACAAGGAGGTAATAGAAGCTGTGGAGGTCGAACATTTTTTTTGAAAGGTCTAGAACGTTGCAGGTTCGCTGTAATAAATGTATCCAATTAAGAGGAGAATATGTTGAGTAATAAAATATTTTGACATTGAAATTTTGTTTGGTTCTATAGTAGGCTAAGAATTTTTCAATATATCCTCGTATGCATGATCAAAGACCTTGATGAAACTTCTTTGTATGCTCATTTCCAGAGCTACCAGAACAAAAATCTCAAACTGTTTTTCTAAGTTGACAATTCTTTCCATTACTTTTGTAAACTAGAACAGCTTTTGAGAAAAATTTAAAACTAATGTCTTGTTGGATCGTACTTTATCTGAATTTATAAATGTATACCTTCATTTCATCCTGTGAACATTTTCTATATACATATTTATTAAAATTATATAGTAGAATGCTGTTATTTTACGCCTTAAAATGTGTAAACAAAATTTTCAATTTACTAATAATAAGGGTGAACGTATAAGAAGAAAAACAATTATTTGGCCGCATGCTTTAGTGTTTTACAAATGTTTTGGTTTACTTTGCATTAAGTAAAAAGTTGGCGCTTAAAACTGTAAATTTTTATTTAATTATTTTTATTGCACGATTATTTATCGTATAAATTCTCTTACAACAATACGATTCAGGACATTTGCAATTTGTGTTTGATTTGAATTTGAGGTTAACAAATATTACAGTGTTGACCTTATCTATTGTGTTAACAATGTAAGCGATTTGACAGTGTTTATGACAACTCCATGATTATTGACTTCCACGAAGTCCTACCACACATATGAAAACTAATTGTTTAATCTTCAAAGGTGCCGACGCATACTGTTTCTAGTGAATGTTATTGTATACTGTGATGCAGCGAGAAACCGTCATCCAGCTATACTTGAACTGAGAAGAAAATCGTTCCAATCACAATGCACTTGCCTTCTGTGAGGTATGATTTTAAGTATCGCTTGTAGTTTTCTAGAGTCAGACATCTTACAAAAGCGGCAAGTTATTATAACATTTTAGGAAACCTTAGCTAATTTGGCAATCTAAATTTATATATATATATATATATATATGAATATTATTTGTTATCTGATATTGTGATAGATTATTTTTATATAAATTAGACCAAAAATAAATGTCAAGACTTGGCAATGTAAGTATTGTTAAACCTAGCAGATGCTGGTCTACAATCATCACGGTGACCTTGAGGCAGACAAAAGAATGCCTAAATTCTCAGGAAGTTGCACTGGCAAAATGAAGCTTCGGCGTTAGGTTGAGACGCCGGTAATAACCGCATCAACATTTTTCCGTTTGCTGTTCAAAATTTGGCGGTGAACTAATGCATTCATACACTTACAAGGTGTCTTTAGCTGAGTGCTTATTAGAAATATCTGGGGAACGGTGATAGCAAGAAAATTAGAATTTGGTGTTCAGCCATTTGTGACCAAGATCAATTGTTTTTAAATTTTTTCAAAATGGCGTCACTTACGAAAGTACTGGAAGTTGATGACAACTTGGTATTTTTAAATGTAATGACTATGATTTTATTTTCTTTTATGATTCCAAGTTGAATTTTAGGTCAACTTTATGTAAGGTACTTCTAACCTAAAATATCAACTTTCGGTGATAAAGATTGTTTTATGTCAAAATATGGCAAAAAATCATCTATGTACAGAAAAAATTGTTGCCGTGGAACTAACAAAGATGGAATAGCAAAATTCTGCCAGTGGAAGGCAAAACATTGCACTTCATCCTTCTCGATCTCAATCTTCATAATTATCTACAGAGTGGTGTGAAAAGTAAATTGAGTTAGGTCAATATAAGCATGCCAAAAGTCATTTCATTCGAATGGGACTTCCATATTTAATTACAAGTCTTAAAATGTCATTCTTTTCTGCATTGAATGATGTAACATTCTTCTGTTCTCTTTTTATTATAAATGGTAATTTAACAAAATAATTAACACCGACTCCAAAGTTGGTAACGTTGTCAAGCATTGGACCGTGTCGCGTTCGACAAAATAAATTGATAATACAAAATGTACCTACGGTAAAAATTAAATAAAACTTACACTCGTCTATCCTGACGGTTTTTGATCTCGAACAAAAAATATCCATTTCGATATATTTTCATTGCCGACAAGTGCACATTAGTAGTAAATGTTTTGCATGCTGCCAGTTTTCTAGCGAACTAATTTTGTACGTGTCCCTACCTAAGTTTTGCATTACTACATACGGCCCCTTGTATTTTCTCTTTGTTTTGTTAGCTCACCGGTTGCTGCAGGCGGTGCTTTACGTAAACAATATCCCCTCGGTTAAATCCTTCGTGTTCGATCCTCTTCCGATCTAGTAATATCTTCGTTTGTATGCCTCTATTCGTGTATTCCTTTACTCTTTCACGTATTCCTTCCGCTCTTTCTCTCGAATTTTGTATTTTCTCTTGACATCGGAACATTACGCATTACTCCGTCACAGAAGTCGGGCCTGTATCCATATAACGCTTCGAATGGTGTTTTCCCCGTAGTTTTGTTTATTACATTATTCATATCTCGTCGCACTTCGTTCAATCGTTCATCCCAGGTTTTTCATTTTGCATTTTGTTAAGATGACGGGCGTTATCACCCTGTTTGCGCGTTCTAAAATTCCATTTGCCATTGGGTGTCGGGAACTGTTCAAAACGTGTTTAATTCCATTCTCCGCACTGTAATTTTTAAAAGGTTCACTTTGAAACTTGTAAACCGATCGGTTACTAAAATAACCAGTAATCCATACTCTGTTACAAGTTCACGTAACTGACGCACTGTCACATAAAGCTTTATGCTTTTACGGCGTATAATTTTATAAATCAGGTGACTGTCAATAAACGCTAATATGTGAGTATTCCCCTCGAACACTTTATAGGCGGTCCTAAATGGTCCGCGTGCACTCGGTGAACGGTCAACTCTGCCTATAGGTATCGGGTGTACTTTTCCAAACTTCTTTCCACTAGGTAGTCTTTAGTAACTAGACATTCTACGCATGATTTTATGTGTCTTTTACGTAAGGCCGGAAACCAACACTTTGGGTAATTAAATCGATCGTTAGATCATCTTCCAAAATGCCCTGAGAGATCGTGAAATTTTATTAAAATGCTTTTTTTCATCGAACTCGGAATCACAAATAATTCTTTGCTTCGGTCTCGCCGCTTAAATCTCCCGTTTTCAGCCGCCTGTTAACAATTCTGTAATCCTTCACACGTTCTTTTTAGCTTGTTTAAGTCTCCTTTTATTTCTCCGCAGTATCGCAACAATTTTACGCAACTTTTATCCTCGCTTTGTATTAACAATTCCATCCTCCTCCTCATTATACTGTACCACTCCTAGTCTTATATCGTCAAATTTCCTTCATGGTCGGACTCGTTTCTTTCACCGGAGCGCGACTCAATACGTCTACGTGTGCCATTTGATCACCCTTTTGAAATTTCACGTCAAATTCAAATTTTTGTAGTAAGTAACTCCACCGTGCTATTTGCGGACACGTCGTCTTGTTCATGTTTAAGTAGACAAGTGCTTGACAGTCTGTCACTACGGTAAATTTTATAGGTAAGAGTAACTGCCTTAGCCGATCCACACTCCAAACAATCGCCATTAATTCTAACTTGCTGCTGTGATATGTGGCTTCGGTATCGGTTGTTTTCTTGAAACAGCCTACACCAAGTATGTTTTACCATCGTCCGCTTTCTGCATTAGCATCCCTGTTAACTTTCGATGAAGCATCGGTATGTAATTCTGTTTCGGCTCGCGCGTTGTACAATCGAAGCACCGGTTCGCAAATTAATAAATAAATAAATTAATTTTGTCCTAATAAAATAGGATAGAGCTGGATGTGTGTAGGGCACCACGTGTATTGTTAACTTCCTCCATGTCCAAGTCATCTAAGGTAAACATTGCCGAATTATAACCAACCGTGTGATTTCCGAAACACGTCAATTTTGTTCTCCCGGTTTATACCGATAATTTTAATTGACATGCAGCGTCTGTTGCATACTATCAAAACACCTATGTCTATGAAACCTTGATCAGACCTTGTTCGTTTATTTTGATTTCACCAATAAATTTTGTGTTATCTTTTCCTTCGTCGATTACGTCACCTTTGGTTCGTTGTTTCCTTTCAATTTTAACCTTCGTGCGTTCAGGACAATCTCTACTAATGTGTGTCAATTTGTTACTAATGTAACATTAGAGTCCTCTTGGCTTCGTGTACCTTGCCAACTCCTATGATCACTTTCTCCACAAAGTTATAGCATCGTTGTTGCGGTGTTGTTTCCATTACTTTTTACGTCGCTTCTGAAGTTTTTGCTTCTGCGTTCACTGTTTGGTCGGTTTCGTCCACTTTGATCGTTCTCGCGCTTTATCCGTCGAATGTTTAATTCTCGCTACTCTCTTTTTCGTTCATACTTTGAAAATCCTGCAGATCGTGCAATAAGCTCATTCTGGGTTTGTTTGCGGCTTTGTATCTCATTATTGCGCTCGGCCAACGCGGTCCCACAGTCCTATTAAAATTTGTTTCTTCTGTATTGTCAAAGTCTAATCCTCATTTGTGAGCATAATTTAATTTTTTTCAAGTGAAAATACGAGTTTAGTGATTCGTTTTTGGTTGCCCGCTCGGTCTATTTCTTCTCCACCGAATTGCAGCATCTTCTTTGCCAATAAACGTCTCTTCAAAGGCTTTCACAAAATCGTTAAAATTTTGTAAACTTGCGCTATGTGTCAAGTACCAACGATGTGCCCTTCCTTTCAAATGATCGCGCTGTTTCTAGAGTAAATTGCTCTGGCCATTTATGTAAAGTTTTCATTCCTTTTAAACTGGTTATCCATTTCCTTCCATGCTCCCTTGATTCGCCGTCGTAGGTTCCAATGCTTTTAGACAAATCGGACATAATGTGGAATTTTGTCTCTTCTTCATTATTCCCTGCTCCTGCTCGTACCTGTCCCTGTCTCTATCGCTAATTTGCACCGTCGTAAATTGAGAGATAATTTTTGCAAACATATCGTCTCCCAAACTGTTATCCCCATCATTTGTCTAACTAATGAATCATGTTAAACCTACCACCATCGTCCGATTTGCAAACCATCACCGTATTGTTTACCTTCACCAGCTCGTTGCACACCATCAACTGCCTTCCTCTTCTTCTTTATCAACCGAGTTTAAAACTGCGCCCTCTTGTTCGCGTTGTTGTAATGCATGTTGGAACGTTTCAAACTCATCGCCATATTGTCCTTCCACTCATATTTTTTTGTTTTTTCCTATTTCTGAAATGTTATTAACTCCGTTCTCCTATGGGATACTCCGTTATATAAAAACTACTAGTGAATAGTTTTTATTATAAATGGTAATTTAACAAAATAATTAACTCCAGAGTTGTCATTAACTCCCCGCGACTCCAGCTCGACTGCCTATCGCTAGACCTCGTCGGCGTTCGCCACTACCACCTTCCCATTACCTCAAGGTAACGTTGAAAGCATTCGAGCGTGTCATGTGTTTGACAAAATAAATTAATAAATGTACCTACATTAAAAATTAAATAAAACTTATAGAATGTTAACGCTAGTGGTGGTGGTTTTGGCCTTTTCCGAACTACTATTAAACAGACAGAAAATGTCATTCCACTCTCAAAACTAATGTAATAAAACCATCCATCTCGTGTACATATATATGAAAAGAACATCGGGTACGAGGTTGGCAACTTAAATTGCGTCTTCTCAAGGAAAGCGTCTATAATTTGAAATAATATAGTTACACATTTTTTCTAATTTTCGTCTATAATACGTTTATTAATGTTTCTCAGTCCGAGTCGTTTATAGCTATCTATAAGAGTACACTGTACTCTTAATAGATTTAGGATAATTTTCATTTGTATGGTTAGTAGTGCTAGTTAGAGATGATGAAGTTGTCATCTGACAAGTCAACATCGGGTAAATTATTTTAAGTAAATAAGTAATTGTAATTGCACGGAAGTAATTGTAATTTTACGTAAGTAATTGTAATTTTATGTTACATACTATAAATAAGACATACAC